>CAHIKZ030004471.1:1200000-1205000 GCA_903632075.3 Acanthosepion pharaonis | reverse complement strand
TAAATTCATTAGCAATGATATTATACATATAACTGTATTCTATCAATCATGACTGCCTTCCTGTCTACTGACAATCCCATTCTTTTCAATGATTTGCAATAGTAATATCATTAGCAATTTTTTGGCAAATCAAATGTGAAAATATACTTTAAAACATCCAAATTATAAATTCATATTAATTGTCCTAAGTAACTTTCTTTTTTCTGAATGTTAGCTTTAAAATCAGGAAAAAATTGAAAAGTATCCATCTTAAATATTGCTTTTCAGAAAATAAACTGGCAAGCTGGCTAAATAGAAAGTTAAATATAGATTTGTGTCCATGCGAGTTGGGGCATCGTCATACATAAAATGGAAGAAAATGTGAACTAGGACACTTGTGCTTACAATCAGAAAGAGTTGAAATTACCGGAATATATTATGGGGAAAATAATAACACTCACAAGACATATTGAGGGTATTGGGGACAGACAAAAACAGCAAGTAAACAACCTAATCAGTATGTGTGAATGGATAGTATTGTGAGGACAAAGAGGAATAGTAAAACAGCAAATGTTACTTAGAACTACAAGGAATAGGAAGCTGTGAAAAGCCATGATCACTCGCATTCTGAAATGACACAGCACATTAATGAGAGAGTGAATAAAAATTTTATGTTTTTCTTAATTAAATTAGGATTTCATGGGTTACATACAGAGATAATTCATGATAAAATTTAAAACCATGGTAGTATGAAAAACATTTTTATTCAGATAATCTAAAATATAAGAAATTAATTATGGTTATTTATTGAGCATAGCTTAGGTTTGGCATAAAACTACATGTCTTGAGTACTCGGTGAGGAGTGAACTCCCTATTCAGTAGTAATGATTGGTTTTTGGGTTAGAATTAGTTCAATCTCAAGTTCAAGTAAGAAATAGCCCTGAAGAAGTGAGCCTGATCCTTGGAGATTCCTGCATCAAAGTTGCACTTACTGTACAAAAAGAGGAAATTTGTAGGACATCCTAACACTTTGCAAAGCAACACATACTTTAAGGACTGGACAAATTTGTACCTATATATGTGTTTGTGTGGACCCCACATTAAATTGGCCTTGTGTCACATTCTACCCTTATCAGGAGCAAATAAATATTACTTTTGAGACTATCTTGCCAACCATTACTCCATAGCAATGTGTCCATGTTATTTACTTTGCTTTGTTTGGCACAAGGTCACAAATATTGAGCTCTCAGTGAGGTTCAAATTCACCATTCAATAGTAATAATTTGTGAGATTAGCTTGCTTTGCTTTGTTTGGCACATGGTCACAAATATGGAGCACTCAGTGAGGAACAAACTCATGACTCAGTAGTAATGATTTGCATAACCATCTTGCTAGCCATTACACCACTAAGAGGTCTCATGCTTAGTTCTGGCACAGGGTCACAGGTATGGAGCATCTACTATGTATTGAACCCACTACTTAGTAATAATGATCTTTGAGATTGCCTAGCTAACAGTTATCCTACAGCAAAGTGCCCATAAAACAATAATTATATTAATAATGAGAGTTGTAATACAATAAAACTATCATATGTATAGAATAACCAAACCATATGGCAAATAATGAGCACTTGTCTTGAAAGACTTTTATGATGCAGATGATTGTTTTTGCACTGAGTAGTCACTTGAGACTGGATACAAAGTGGCCTACCAAGCATTGTCTATCTTTTTAATACAGTGGCTGTTTGTTGAATAATGATAACTTCCTGTTGGCTATGTTTCATTTTCATTCTGAGATCTGACTCCAATATAGAGTAAACTCTTCATTGAATGCAAACTATCTCCTGTTTTACGCCTCACAACAATCACTTTCTCTCACTTTGATCCTCAAACTCAAATAATAAAAACAAAAGTTTATTTTTTAGTCTTTTAATTTATGCCACTTTGTTCAGTTTTTATTTGTTGATTTCCTTCTCTCATTCTTCCTTATTTTTTTGTGCTTTTCATTTATTTTTTCTGGCATTTTTGGGCATAATTTCATTCATTCCTTTTTTTTTCTTTCGTTCACTTTGTCTTTTTCATTTTTCTATCTGCTTTATTTTTTCTTTGTTTCTTCCTTTTCATTTATTTTTTCTTTTTCTTCTTTCCTTTCTGTTAAACTTACCTTTACATGGCTTCTTTAATTTTTCTTTCAGTTTTTCTTTTGTTTCTTTAACTTCTTTCCTGTCTTGATTTTTTAAAATTATATTACCACTCCCTTTCTCATATTCAATCTTTATTTCTTTCTTCTTTCAATATTCTTTCTTTTTTTTCTTTCTTTTTTTTTCTTTCTTTTTTCTTTCTGTTTTTCTTTTGATTTTTCCTTTCTTTCTTCAGATTGCTTCTTTCTGTTTTTCCTTCGGTTTTTCTTTCTTTCTTTCAGATCGCTTCTTTCTTTCTGTTTTTCTTTTGATTTTTCCTTTCTTTTTTTCTTCAGATTGCTTCATTCTTTCCGTTTTTCTTTTGATTTTTCCATTCTTTCTTTCTTTAATTTAGTATATATTTTTTACTATACTGATTCTTTCTTTCTCACATTCAATTTCTCTTTCTTTTTTTTAATAGACTCTTTCATTTTTACCTGAAAGAAAATGATATATTCTTTCTCTCCTTTTCATTTTGCATTTTTATAGAGAATTGGTTATTCCAATTATATAAAGTCTTATAGCAGGAATGAGTTCATTCCTTGCAGTAAAATGTAGTTTATCATTATCCAAATGTCCGCAAGGGACACAACAAAATAAATCGCATCAGTGAATTTTAATTATTTTTAAAATTTACATAAAATTTTTCTGAATTGCCCCCCCACAACTAATTAGATGAAAAAGAAGACAAAATTTTCTTAAGATTCTCATTTTTTGCTGTTTATGTATTCAAGAATATCTAAGTTGGATTTATTGAACAAATGTATCAAGACTTTCATTCATTTTAATGATAACATATTCACAGGTACATCAATAAGGCCTGTAGCCTACACAAATATTTATTATTTAATGTAACCTTTATATAACTTAATCTAACACTTTTACATTAAACATATAAATTGTACATTACACAGTGAAATCTTCAGATCATATTTCAGTTAAGCTATTGGCATATTGATCCAGTCTTGAATAATGGCACAACAAAGTTTGGTGGTAAGAAAAAAAATAAAACAACAATCATAATAGTGTTTTCAAGTTGATTGCCTTTAAATCCAATATATGTAGACAAGGTTTTGTCTTTTCTTACCACTGCCCACTGACTTTACCGCTACTTTAGCATTCCTATTTTTACTATTAATTCCTGTATTTTACTGTAGTTATTTTTAATACTAAGGAAATAAATATTTCTGGCAGTAGGGAAAATTTTATTGTTCAGCACTGAATTTTGTAATTTTTTTATTTAAAATTTGTTTTAAAAAGTCCTAGCAATGAACATGTATATTGCAAATTAAAAATCAGGGAGAAAGGGATTGTTATTGGTCAGGAATCAAAATAAGTGTAACTGTCAGGAGAGTGACATTAAGTAATAATAGCAACCATTCTAATAGGCAAAAACTATTCAAAGTGTGTAGCCATTATAATTAGTTCATTTTATTCTTAACAAAATATTTACTTAAGAGAGAAAAAAATCTGCTTTTGGCACTGGGAAGAACTGCTTGCCATAAATCTATGATTTTTTTTTTTTTATTATGAATTATTTCATTCTAAACCATGCAATAAAGCCACTTAGATGCAAGGGTTTACTGATTAAATAATATTTAATTGTTGTGGTTTTGTTAGAGCCAGAAATAAAGACACGAACAGAGGAATTGAATACAGTAATACAAACGAGAGTGTTAGAGCAAGAATGTTTGTTCCGACTGTCAGAGCTGACTGCTGGAAACTTCCCTCTCCAAAAGGCAGTACCTGCTCCTATTTATAGCTGGTAGAGTCCATGCATGCGTGGGTAAATTACCATAACATTAATATAATAATCTTTTTAGGACAGAGAGCAATAAAAGAACAGGAATTAAGAAGACTGAAGATAAAGACTGACATTGCATTTAAATTTTTGAAATTCAAAGTTAACTAGAAAACAAGAAGCCAGAAGAGAGGTCCACAAGCGAGAAGTATCTGAGAAGAAACTGTTAACGTGTCATAAGTCTATGATTGTTTTCTTCAAAGAAGTGAAAAGTTATAGAGATATTTGTGTTTATAGAGATTGTGTTATTGTTATATTTATTATATTAAAGTAGTATTGCTATAGAAATATTTGCCAAAAGTTTATGCTGTAAGTTTTTATTTATATATTATATAAAGCAAAGTATATATTGCACAAATACTTACTACAAAGTAACCTCAAGCAGATTTCATTTAATTATTGCACCAGGTTAAATCAGGTGACAATAGTGTAATGTAACCAAGATATTGGTTGGCAATGATATACTGTGTAGAGTAAGTGGCTATAGTTAAATGTAAATAGAAGAACTACCCAACAAACAGAATTGAAAAGAAAAGCACAGGGAAAAGAAATAATATAAAGCAAGCAAACAATATATGAAAGGCAAATTAACAGTAATATGGAAGCAAAGAAACAGCAATATGGCAAAAAATTCCCAAACTAAGAATTTGGGTGAATTCAAATAAATAAACATATTGTTTTGACTTCAAGACAAGACAGACTGGAACTGAGACAGATGAGACTGAGAAGTGGCCTATTTTTTTTTTTTTTGACTAGGATGAAATCCCAGCATGCATTTGTGTGGTTCTGCCTATAAATTGGGGAGGGGAAAGTGTTTTGCAATGATTCCCATTATGAGATTAAAACCAACATAATGCATTAAAGTATAATATTGAATTATAAAGTTGAGATGAATATATTCTATGTTCTTACAAATATTTGTAAGATATGTAATTAAATATGAGGTGGGTGCTGAAAAGTTCTTGGCTTGACCAACTTCTCAAAATCATCCAAAATTGGAATTTTTTAAAAATTCCTTCTTGGATTAAGGACTTTTTAGCA
>CAHIKZ030004471.1:1187500-1192500 GCA_903632075.3 Acanthosepion pharaonis | reverse complement strand
ATGATTTATCAAAAGTAGCTAAAAATGTTGTCTGTAAATTGCATGATCCTTCTTTTGAGAATAAAGTGATTTCATTTATTTTTTATGTTCTAACCTGAAAAATCAAAGAATAAATAATTCCCAAAAGGTTTTACAAGAATAGAAAAACAACAAAGCTCATGAGATTTGAAAGACTTGCCTAAAGCCAAGATTTCTGCTTACTGTCTTAACAATCAATATGTGCCTTCATGAATTTCTGCAAACTTGTTTTTATCAACTTAGGTTAAAGAAGCAATGACTTCAACATACCAAGTATAATTTCTTAATTTATATAGCAAGAAAAATTGAATTAAACTGAGATCAAGAAAAAAAAAAGATTTCTCTTGGTCAGTATTTCCTTTAATCAGACCAAAACAACCAGTCAGTATCACAGCTTTTGATCTGTGCGCAGATCTAACAAAATGATTGGTCTCTGTCAAGGTTGACAACAGTTGTAACAGCTTTCAGCTTCTGCCTGCCTGTGTCTGCAAGAGATATTTGCCCAAATACTCATTTACTTGTTTTTTCTCTCCAGTAACAATAGTGTCAAGGTAGTGGTGAGATAGAACACAGGGAGAAATGGATTCATGACTTTTCAAAGACTGTTAGTGTAAGAAGAGCATAAACCATTTTAGCTACAATCTGAAGTCAGATTGCCAATTTTATTTCTATGCCAGCAACTGTCACAAGACCTGACACTTCTCATCTAAGAATTATTTACAAATTCAGTATTCAATTATTGTGCCAAAAATTTTGTGATCTTTACTGAGTTTTCTGTAAAAGCAATAATAAAACAATTTAGTGTATGAAGTCTATCCAGAAAGTATATTTAATATTAATGAAAAATCATCATCATCATCATCTTGCGGCCTCAGCTGAGATTGAACTCACCAATACTTTGATTGGTGTAGTTCATAATCTTGTCAAATAGCTGAATTCTTGATGCTTCGCTAGGACTATCAAGAGTGTTTTTTATCGTGACACCATCACTAAATGGATTGCCAACCAAGGCTCAGAGAGACTCCATTCACCCTCATCTAAGAGCAGGTTTGAATTCAGAGTTTTCCTTCTTCTAGACCAGTTGCCATCCAAGGCTATAGAACCCAGTCTGTCCTGCTATTTACCCATAGCTGGAGGGAGAAGAAAGAGGATTCACACCTTTCCCAAGGGTATTAGCATGTAAGTGAATGTAATGGATTCGACTGGAATTCGAACTCGGCTCTCCGATTCCGCAATCCAAGCCGCTATCCATTACTCCATCGTGCCTCTATAAAAAAAATAAATAATGAAAAATAGCCTACCTAGGGCAATGGCCCTAGGTAGGCTATACTTCAAAATATTCTTCTTGAGACCTTATACACTTATCCTTGCATCCCTTCTATTTCCAAAGTGAAAAGGATGCTTGGATAAGTCATTTTTCAGGATCATAATTATGTGTATTGTCAGTTTCCTCTTAATTTAATCTGCAGTGTTTCAGTATAACTTTTGCTTTTGGAAAAAGTTAAAACTTGCAGAATGACAAATCTGAATTATAGAAGCAGTTCTAACAGAATCCAATGTTCTACCAAAAATTTCTCTAGAAAATGTAAAAAATCTGTTTGGTCATTGTGAGTACAATGGTCACACAATATACAAGCTCACTCAAAGACATCTCACTGCTGACTGAGTAATCACATTGGAGAATATTTGTCCATGCATGCACAGTAAGCATCCCTCTGATTGGGTGCCAAATTAAATCATACCTGCACATCAAGTTCTTGAAATAGTGAAAATGGTTGAATACATTCTAGATAGAGCTTATATTTGTACAATTGTAATAGGCATTTGGCCTAACATTTACAGTATGAAAAATGAATATAGTGAGCAAAGTTCAAATTTTTGCCAAGGTTGTTTATATTCCCTTCAGGCTAATGCCTTTGTAAATTGTATGAATCTATCTTTCTCTGCATTCTGTTGCTTACCTTCCATCAGCATGGCTGATGCTAACCTTTAGGAAAGTGAGCCATTGCATCTTCTTTGTGTAACATTTTTCACTGAAATGAGTTGGAATGATTCTATCGAATCAATTGCTAGGTCTGCTGCTAGGAAAGTTGGTTCACTGTGTTGTACTAGACAATTTTTCTCACCAGAATTTATCTTGCAGCTTTATAATTCTACCATTTGTCCATGCATGGAATATTGTTACTACATCTCCTCTGATGCTTCTGCTATGTATCTACAGATTCTTGACAAAATCAAAAGTAGAATCTGCAATGTAATGGCATCAGTACTGGTCTGGCATCTTAGCTTCAATAACTTTCTCACAACTGTAATGTAGCTTCCCTGTGCCTTTTCGAAAAATATTCTCATGATAATTGTCTGATGAGCTTTCCTCTTTAATACTTTAACTTCATGAATTTAAGAATAGTACTTGATTGGCAGCTAGGTCTCATCATTTTACTTTTGAAATTGCTAAATGTAACCATAAGTTCTATTCTAATAGTTCTTTCTCTTGTACTTCTCACCTGTGGAACTCTCATTCCTATCAATTACAATCTATAAAAATTTAAATGCAATATCAATTGCCTGTCTCCTTGACTTCTGTTATTTTACTGTCATCTTGCCTTAGTAATGTTTTCTTAGTTTCTTTCACTCTCAGTAAACCCTTGCATCTTAGTGGCTGTATTGCCTTGCTTGTAGTGAAATGATTAAAAAAAGTCAACAAAATGTCTTGTCACTGGTATGTTACAAGTTTAAAAAAAGAAAAGAACAGATTAGTAAGTACTTGAGCAAAGAAACTTTCCTAGAACTACTCTTGCCTGCTGAAGCAGTAGCAGTTAAGGGCTGTTACTACTATACTCAGCCTTGACTAGATCCAGTAAAACAACTGTAGTATTTTAGATTTTATAAGTTCATTATTGGACTGATTGCAGCAACTGAGATATAGTGAATGTATATAAAAGTCTTAAGCTAAAGGAGAACTGACCTTATTTGAACAAGTTTTAATAAAACATTGACATGTTTACTAAATGAGCTGCAACGCACCATCCTTTGTAAAGAAAGTGGGAGCAGAAGAACTGCCCACATAAAGCTGCCATACACTGTCTGATAGCGGTAGGACATGGAAAGGGTGAGCAAGCAGAAGAGTAGGTGCAGTGTGAGGTGGTAGTGGTAGTCATTGGGGGAGGTTGGGTAGGAATCGGTCACATGGTACGAAGAATGTGTATTGATCTCCTGATCAATCTATAATACTTGTACAGATCGAATTCAGATGGGAAACTGCCAGTTCTCCACTGTGTTCACCAAAATACAGAGTATGAGAGGACATTGTGTTGGTTGCTATCCACTCACTGAGAAAAGACAGACATGTTTTTTCTTCCTCCCATTTTAAAGCAAAGAAGGTAGAATTAAGTTTATATTTGGTTATTTCTTAATTTATTTCTCATAATTTGCTTTTTCTTCAATTAACTTTTCTTTCATTCTTTTTTCATTCCTTCTTTCATTCATTATTTCACAGCTTTCATTCTCTTGACTGATTTTTATTGAATCTTCTCTCTTTCTATTCATTTTTCTTTCTTTCATTCTCTGTCATTCTCCACTCATTCTTTCTTTCTTACTCTTTCAATTCTTTATGCTTCTTCTTTTTCCCTCCTATATATTTTTCAATATTTTCTCTTTCTTTTTAATTCTCTTTCCTTCTCTTTTCTTATCTTGTTATCCTCTCTTTTCATTCTTTCATTTTATATTTCCTTTTTTCTCCAACATTTTTTTGTTTTCTATTTTATTCTTAATCACTTTCTGCATTTTTCTTTTTCTTTGTTTTCTTCCTTATTTTGTCATTCATTCGACATTTTCTTCATTTTTCCTAATTTTTTCTTTCAAATTTCTTTTTGCTCTCATCTTGCTTATTCATCATTCTTAATTTAGGAACAACTATTTTCTTTAATGTAAAGAAAAATTTTTCTTCTTTTTTCTCTCTTTTTATTTTTTCTACTCTTTTTTTCTATTTGTATCTTTTTTTTTTTCCTTACTCTTTCTTTGGAATTTTATTCTCTGTTCCACTTCATATATTTCCAGATGTTCATTCATTCATTTGTTCATTCCCTTTTTCTCATTCAGTATTCTAATTTCATTCTATTTCTCTTTCTCTCTCTCTCTCTCATTGTTTTGTCTTTGCTTTCTTCATCAATCACACTGAAAATTCTCTCTTTCTAATGTTATCTTCATTTGCTTTCATATTCTTTGCATTTTCAACCTTTCTTTCTGACCTTTTCTTTCACTCCGTGCTTTCTCTATATTGTCTCTATTTTCTCTCTCATCATCATTATCACCCTCTTTCTTTATTTACCTTCCACTTGCCTTTTCTTTTCCTCTTTCTCATTTTCTTTCTTATTTTTTGTTCTTTTTATCTCTTCTTTTTTCTTTTCCTTCATTTTCTCCTCCCACTTTCCCACTATTCATTCATTTTTTAATGGCTCTGACCAATTTTGTTTTCATTATTGGTATTCATGATGTAAATTCAAGACTGACTGCTCAAGAGAAAGACACTGTCTTCTAATATGAGATCTTTCATTGCCAAAATTTGATGTGAAACCTAAGGTCTATCTAAATATTACAGGTGTGAATTAGGTTTCCCTTATTGGCCTAATATTTTTCCTCCCAAGAATTATTTATCTTATTATTGTTTATATGTTTAACTGTTGTGCTTTTCTATCAAGGATAAGTGTGTCATATCAAACTAATGCCTGATTCTAGGAATCATTTACACTTTCTATTTGGGAAACCTACATAAGATTAAATCAGTTTGCAGGTGTTAAAAAATGGGAGGCTGTGGAGAATAATGATTCCTTATGTCCTGAAAGGATATGATACTTGAAAAGAAAGAGGAACTTTAAAAATTTATTACAGATTAGGTTTTTAGTTTTGAAGTGCTTAATTTTTGTAAGAAATTTAGAAAATTTGTATCTTGAGATTCTGAAAAAATCCAAAGAAGAATCTGCTGT
>CAHIKZ030004471.1:1022500-1182500 GCA_903632075.3 Acanthosepion pharaonis | reverse complement strand
AAATTTTAGTTGTTTACCATGTATAGGTTTTTTCATTTAGAGTGTATTCACTGTTGTGTGTGTAAACCTGTATCTGTATGATTTTTTTTTTCCCAGACTTTCATGTTTTTCTTTTTAGTGTGTATGTATGTGTGTGTGGTCAAGTGTTCTTTTTGTGTGTATCTGACATTTTTAGAGTGATTGATTTGTTTTTGCCCTTTTTAAGACCATCCAATTTAAAATCAAAACAAAAAAAGGTATAGTTACCTATATATATATATATATATATTGTCGAGCATATATTTCCTATATATATATAATAAACATATATATTTTTTCTTTTCTCATATTCAGAGTTTTTTAAGAGGATAGAGCTTAAATTTGATTTTTAAATTCCAAATGAGTCTAGAGATGAATTATTCAAGAAGAAATAGCTATTATAGCAATTTCAAACCTTTCAGCTATAATTTGTAACTATTTGAGATGTTTAAGATTTTAAACCATTTATCAAAATCACTTGAAAGACACAGATCTAAAAATCTATTTTTGTTATGTCTTAGAACATAAATTGGGTTATATATATAAACTTTAAAAATATATATATAAAATAAAATTGGTTTCTATCCTATATATATTTATATTATATTGTAATGCCTATATAGATAACCCATTAAAGGATATATATTCTATCCATATTGAGGTATATATATATATAAAACCATAATATTATATATATATATTTCTTTATATGTGTTTGAATCCTATATATTCACAACTGCATATATTTTCTTGTGTTTAGAACAATAGTTTTCATGGACACATAGTATGTAGGGTCTGTTCAAATGTTTCTGTAATTCATACATAATTTTTTTTGAGACTTTCAATTTCAAGGATGATTCTTTTTTTTTACTTTTAATTGGGTTTGATTACAAAAAATAAACTTCTATTCTAAATATATCTTGTAAATATATAACAACACTAAATCACCAAGATTATATAAAAAGCACATGAGTCAAACTTTAAAGATAAACTTTAAAAGTGAATGCCCACCAGATAGAAAAATTTCTTATAGGAATAAATGATAAAACAAAAAGAGCACACCAGAATTCATCTTAAGAACTCGATTATTCTTCCTTCAAAGAATTCAATAATGTAAACAGACACTAAAGGGTAACCTTTGTAACCACCTTATAGACCACCAAATTAGACTATTTCTTCCCAAAGTAAATAACAATGTTAGTGAACCCACAGTCAAAAATAACATAAATATTTTCTACAATAACCAAATATAAATCAGCTACAAAAAAGATGAATCCTCATGAAAAAGTACACTATCCCAATTGAGCCGAAAACAAAAAAAAAAAAAAAAAATCAAATTAATTATCTACTACAAAAAATTTAAAACAATTAACCTTATCCTCAGAAATAACAACACACCAGCAAAATCAAAATTACAACAAACCAATATTATGTATGGGTTCAAATGCCGATTAAGGAGCTGTGTTCCTGATCAAACAGAATTCATAATTACGTCAACCACACTACTACATGCCTATTCAGACACCTTACGTTATACCCTTCTGACCACAGCTTTATTAGAATCCATTTAAACACACACACAAACTTAACAGACTCCATCCAAAACATACTAGTAGAAAACATAACTTCATCCACATGTAAAAAAGATTAAAAATAATGGAAGCCTTAGAAAAAGAAAAAAGAAAAACCCAACACTTAATAATATTAACTACAAACACAGCCACAATGTAATTACTGTGTTTGGAAAATAAAACATCCCTATAACTCTAAAAACATACACACAACCCATACACCCAATTAAAAAGCAAAAATAAAATCATCCTTGAAAATGGCGAAAAGTATATAGCCGAAAGTGCTTAGAATTATAGAACATTTGGATAGTTTCTACACACTCTGTGTCCAAAAAAGAAAACACTTGTTTGAACACAAGAAAAATTAAATAAAAAGCTTAATTGCAGTATCTTATCTGTTGTTTTTAATGAAATTTCTATATGTGCAGTACTTATTGGAAAATGTTCAATATCAGTGATAGAGCTAACATATTTAGTTGGATTGATGTGAGTTTGTGTGATTGTCAGAGTCTGATGATTGCAAAGAGCATGAAATCCAGGGACACAAACTCACATCAATCCAATATATATATATATATATATATATATATATATATATATATATATATATATATATATATATAGGCATTTAAAACAACATGTCAGGCCCACACACAATTCGGAAAATCCTTGTTGAAAACACAACTATACTTAAACATGAAAAACAATAAACAAAAACTAAAAAATTCTTGAATCTATATACATAAAACAGTTCAAACCTAACCTGAACAAAATAAACTATGAAATCTCCACAAATATTCTTAAATGCTTATAATTGATAACAGTATACTTAACATTTCTCATTTTCACTCTCACGTGATCATGTGTGACATCACGAGCTGTGGTGTGATTTTCGTTTCCATGTCTCGTATACACGAGTTTGTCATTGCTTGGAAATCTTTCATATAACAAAAACAATCATTATTGTTTTGTCTGTGTGTTGTTTAATATATCGAAATGTAATTGTCAATTTGATAATGGCTTATGTAAGCCGAAAGCTTAGATAGGATTAAAAAACATGTATAAATATGGTGTTTTCTTTCATCTTTCAATGATAATGTTATTAAGCTTATCAGGCAATATGAAAGGAATTTACTTAAAATAAATAGACAAAACGTGTCTATATTATTTAATGAAACATGCATCAATATATATATATATATATATATATATATATATATATGTATATTGCTAGGTTGTAAAATTTATAAAATTTGAGTCGAGAGAACAAAAATAGATTGTATCTAACCAGTTTGTGTAGAAACAATGCTAAAACAAAAGACAGTGATTAAAGTAGTGGAAGATTTAATTGTTTTGTAAAGAGCGTGAGAAAGCATGCTGTCTAATCTATTGTTTTCTTCTCCTAAGCTAACTTCCGTTTTCTTGGCTTGACATGTTGGAAAGGTTGGTGATTTAGACAAAGTAAGAAACAACATGAAGACTTTCATAACAATAAAGAAAGAGTAAATATTTAATGTAATAAATTCAGCATCAATTATAACATTAAAGAAAGAGTTCAGTTTGTAAATATGAAAGCAAACTTTGATTTTGTTATATGTTTGCATTGAATGAAGATTGCAACCATGACTGGCCAGAGTTCATTAAATGTTTCATCATGAAAGACTCTTTGGTCTTGGATAATAATACAATTCAGAATTCTTGCTTAAGTTTCAGAAAGATTTTGTATTTGGCATATAATAATAAAAAGATATACTAAATATGTTTGGATGCATAGTATAGACTAAGAAAGCTAGTGCTTTGAATTTAACATTGCTTGCCAATACAGTACAGTATAGTTTCATGTAGTGGCAGCAGGGAAGAATGCTAGTGAATTGAGTAACCTATATTTATTGTATAATGTAGGCTCCTGCAAACAGGTTTAAATTTATGTGAGCAATATGCTGATTGGTTCTAAAAAGTAACATAAGTCATGTGACAATGTTTTCATCTATTTCAAATAATTTAAGCTCTAGATTTAATATTTGCTTGATGCCAATAATGAATATAACAATGAAATATCTCATGCGTAAAGAGTGAGAAAAATTTGCTAATATAGTGTTTCTTATTTTTTTTTGTTTTAGGTTAACTTTCTCGGAATATTTTTACTGATAAAGATTTAAAAAAAACACACTTGGCCTTATTGAGGTAACACTAAATGTATAAATAAATTCTAGAGTTCATGACCATAAATAAATGTAAGCATTAGCCCTAAACAAAAGAATTGGAAATGGCTGGTTTCCTCCTTCAGCCACTTCCCTTAATTAGCCAATGTCATATATATATATATATATATATATATATATATAGAGAGAGAGAGAGAGAGACTACTAAAGGAGTAGTGGCACTTGGTCTGAAGATTGTACTGAGGTTTGAAATTGGCAGTCACTATGTTGTGTTGATTCCTATGTTCACTCTGTGTGTGTGTATATATATATATATATATATATATATATATATATATATATATATATATATATAGTAAAGGTAAGAAATCCATTGGTATATAATCCAAGAGAATCCTAGTAATATAAAATATTAAAACTGATCCACAAAAAGAGCTCAATGTATTTATTATACAGAGCAAATAATTAATAAACAATAAAATCCAAAATTACCTCATATGGGGAATAGCCTATTTTGGCAGACAATTATATTGATTGTCTGTATTATCAACCCTGGTGTGGACTGAGTTTGTGTCAAAAATAGAAATTTAACTGTGAAAGCTAAAAAAAAAACCAAAACAGTTGAAAAACTACTAGAGAATATATCAATTTCAATGTTTCAGTCAGATGAAAGGCATGAGACGGGTCAGGGGTGGTTGAAGGTATTTTTCTTAAAGGGAAGAAGTTTTATAAAATTTAACCCAAATATTAACCTTATGACATTCATTTGGGGTTATATGAAGAATAAAATATTAATTTAAAATTATAATTATATAGATATATATATATATTGTTAAGTTGTTATAAAATTTAAACTAACAACAGAACTTCTTTCTTACATGTGACAAAAGAGCTATTTGTATAGATGCAAATTTAACATTCTGCATGCAAAATTTATAATTCAAAGTTCTCTATGAATGCTCAATTTTCAAAATTCTTTTCTTCATCTTATTATATGCATGCATTTTTCAATAAAAAATTGAAATGCAAATGCAAAATTACTTAAAAATTGGCATCATTTTTGTATGGTATGGATAAGCTAGTATAGTAATACTAACAAAATATACTGTAGTGGCATTTATTAGATTAATATAATTTTTTCTCAATCATGACTCTCCACAACTTCCTATCATTTGTAGCTCTTAACAGTTCTTGTCTTTTTACTATCCTTTCTACTTTTTGTTCTGCTATACATTTACACACACTCAGTAGGTAGGTAACTCACTGTTTCTCTGTCCCTCTTGCTTTCAATATCTCTTGAAAGTACCAAATTTTCCAAGCCTCCTTACCAGATTATGTGTCTTAGAAATGTCAACTATCTCTTCTGATTCTAAGTATAAGTATTTTTTTGTTTCCATTTTCCTTACAACTTCCTCATTGTTTACATGCTCCATTCATGGTATTCCCAGTAGAACCATATCTCTGTTACCTCAAGTCACTTCAGCTATGAGGAAATTGTCCCGCATTAATTGGCATATAGAAGAATTGATATTACATCACAGTTCAGCTCTTTGACAGTAATATAATACAAAATCTATGTACAATGGTGAATCAATAATTGCATAGCCTGAAAAGTTATTCGCTGAATTTTGATCTGAAATATTCACTGTATAATATTTGGTCTATATAATATTTATTGTAAATTCAAATAAAAGGAATTCACACACATGATGGGAAAAGAATGCAAGCCCCTTCTGGGTAAGTGACCCCTGATTCAGTTGAAAAGTTGCCAAGGTGACCAACTTATAAAGATTAACATTTATAATTTAAGGAAACAGATTATACTGAAAAGCAAACATTTTTTTGTCTCAAATGCTCTTTTCATCTTTGGCTGTGAACCCACTAATATATATATATATATATATATATATATATACATACATATGTATATATATATATATATATATATATATATCATGGCTGTCCTCTCGGTTTCGAGCATGACCACCTCCTTCATTTCATGTTCTCACCCCCTCCTACTCCCTCAAATTCTATGTATTCGCAGGTGACTCTTCAGGCCAGCCAAACCGCGACAAATTTTGCCACAGAATTGTCATACGCAATCAGTTTTGTTTACAGTGACATTATTCGAGTGCACACTAGGTTTCGCACATTTATGCAAATGGCTTTTGAAGCTGGCAAAAGATAGGCACAATTTTCCGCATATGTCACAATTAACGTGGTGAATTTGTGGACCCTGTTCACCTTTACGAATCAGACGTTTGTAGGCACTGTACTGCATACGGCTATTCTCAAAGGGCTCAATGCTTTCGTGAATTAGTTTCCGCCATTTACTTCTATCCAAAGTCATTTTTTCCCATTGGTCTACAGATAGTCCAGATTGTTTCAGATAAGATTTTATTGTGTCCTTAAATCTCTTCTTTGGCTTTGATGCATTTCTCTTTCCTTCCCAGATTTCACCATAGAACAGCCGTTTTGGTAGATGACTGTCATCCATACGCGCAATGTGACTGACCCATCGGAGACAATTTATATGTATATATACACACACACACACACACACACACACACACACATATATATATCAGTCAGTTATGTGTAATGTGTGATACAGGCTTAGGCAATCATGTATCTTTTGATACATGACTGACAAAACAGATTTTTTTCCCGCAGTAGGTTGCCATTTCTTTCTGTGGTAGACCAGTTGCCATCCAAGGCTATAGAACCTGGTCTGTCCTGCTATTTACCTATAGATGTTGGGAGAAGAAGAGGATTCATGCCTTTCCCAAGGGTATTAGCACGTAAGTGAATTTTATGGATGCAACTGGAATTCGAAATTGACTCTCCGATTCCTCAATCCAAGCTACTCTCCATTACTCTATCGTGCCTTCTCATATATATATATATATATATATATATATTAAATTAAAAAAAGATCAATTTGTCTATTAAATGACTAGCAATTCTTTTTCTTTTATAAAGCTTTTACTTCTGTTTTAAGACAAAAATGATAGACATCATAAAATTCATTTCTTGACAGTTTAATAGCATCATTTCTAATTTCAAGAGTTTCAAATGGCTGAATTAAAATAAAAACTGTTTTTCCATGGATTTGAGTTGTTTCTGATATTTAGTCATAGTAATGGTGAGATTAGAAAAGAATATTGAACTGTTACATAAAAGCAGTCCTGCTATATGGCAGTGAATACTAGACAATCTCCTCACAGATAAAAAAAAGAGACTTAAATAATAGAATTACAACAATTTAAATATCTGGGAAGTTGTTTTAACAGAGGATGGAAAGTGTGATACTGAAGTCCAAAGGAGCATTGGGATAATGAAAGATGCCTTTCAAAAGCTAAGCAAAGTATTAAGAAACAGAAAAACTTTGTTAGAAACAAAGAAAAGAGTACTGAACTGTCATGAAATGTCAGTTCTCCTATATAGCAGTGAATGCTGGGCAATCTCCTCACAGATGATGAAGAGATTTCAAGCAGCAGAAATGTGGTTCTACAAAGGAATGCTGAGGATGCCATGGACTGAACAAGTGAGCAACAATAAAGTTTTAGAGAAAATGAAAACAAAAAGGACACTTATATTTAATATCAGGAAGAGACAGTTGAAATTTCTAGACCATATAATGAGGAAAGAGGGCTTAGAAAATTTGATACTTACAGGAAAGATTGAAGGCAAGAGGGATAGAGAAAAACAATGCATAACTTACCTAACTAGCTTGAGTCAATGGATGAGAGGGCAAAGTTTAGGGGAGATAACAAAAAGACAAAATTTATTAAGTACTACAAAGGGCAGGAAATTGTGGAGAGCCATGACTGCCTACATCCCGAAGGGACATAGTACATAGAAGAAAAGGAATGGGGAGATGAGCCAATTCCATACATAAAACCTTCAGCATTCATTAAAACTGTTAATGTGACTGTTGGTTAAAATTTATAAAATCTTTACAACAGTTTTTCAAGAAAATAGATCTTCACCTACCTTTTCTTGTATTTGATGGGAGTTTTCTTTTTAACTTTTATTTAAGAATCTTGATTATTATCATTATTTTCTCTTTCACTTACATGTATTATACATTTTAGTTATTATTGCTGTTGAAGGTTTTCAGTTGATGTGGTTTTTGTTATTTAGTAAACTTTGAGATTCTGTGTCACTAGTTTATAAGATCTGATAAAGAGGGGGGGATCTTTAAGACATGTAGAATCATTTGCATGATGCCAGTTTTAATCATTGACTTCATATTGCTGATGATTTAGATATTACTGAATTCGTTGGGCACCATAAATGGCATTCATATGAGATTCTAGATCTGATGAAGCTATTTAAGAGCATGACTAGTTCTTAGGCTAGCATTTTGGTTTGTTAGTATCTTGTAGCATTGGACAAGACTCTCCTCATCACAGACTATCCTATGTTCAATTTCCTAATCTCCTAGACTAAATACTATACTAAATCCATAGTAAATCCATACACCAAGGGATTTGAAGGATTTACTTATTTAAGAAAAAAAATCTTAAAAAAAAAAGATGACTACAGAATAGTCCTTTTAATTCCAAATAAATTGAACTTTTACTCATAAAGTAGCAAGTAAAACATTTACATTCCAATGAAAAAGAACCGATATATCATATTGAATGGCAGCATCAATAAAAGACAATGTTCATAGATTCATCTTTTTCATTGAGTTGTATATAGGAAATGAATCCTATTTCCAAAACAATATATATACCATATTAAAACTCACCTAAACTTTATTTTCTACCCAATAACAGACAATATTTACAACATGCCGAAAATATTCCACAATAAAACATAGACCCAAATCAAAATATCTATTGGTTAGAAATTAACATCACCATATGAAATAGTTGACCAATCAGAGAAAACTAAAACTACTTTTCTCGAGCCTTCTTTTGGAAAAGTTTCTTATAAGAACCCACAGATTTTGACTTTGAAGAGCTGAGATGTGACCCTCTCCAAGCAGTCCAAACACAAGAGAAGACATGGCTATATAAGTTACCCACCCCCAGCGATTACTGAAAAACGTGTTAGTGACTTTAAGTGAATCATGTCTAACAACAACAACATGGACGGTCAGTAAATTTTCACTGATGATCAAAGTTTTTTCTTATACAATAGCTTTAGCTTGTTACTGTGGCCTAACTACTTTTCTAAGCCACTGATTTTTCTGTGGACCAACTACCCAAACATTTTAACACAACTAAAGACTATTTCTTACTCCTTTTTGAGTTTTTTGAATTTATGTACATATGTTTTTAAATACAAATGATTTATTTAACAGGTATATCCATGTTTTCATTATTTTTTATTTTATTATTCTTTGGAAATCGGAGGTTCAGATTTAATATACAAAAATCCTGGACAATTCAATTTGCTACAGTAGCATAACACTAAAAACTATAAGACTGAGAATTAGATTTTAAATTTTAAATAAAATGAAAATTATTTATTTGCGTGTTTAGGCTACTAAAATCTTGTTTGCAATAAGCAATTTTTTTACTCATATCAGCAACTACTACTATATATATATATATATATATATATATATGTGTGTGTGTGTGTGTGTGTATGAGAGAGAGAGAAAGAAAGAAAGAAAGAGGCAGTGTGGACATTAAAATCTTGCTTCTATTAAATCAAATTTTTTTCTGTTTTCTATGCATATTTAGTTATTATGCATCTGTGTACAGTTAATTATATGAAAAGTATGTTTATTCATTAGTTGAAAGTACAATAAATTAAAGATTTGTATATGTATGAATATTCATTTCCCCCTACTCTATATATGTGCAAGTATATATGCATATATGTATATTTTTTACATCCATATCTATCTATCTATCTATCTATCTATATATATATATATATATATATATATATATATATATATATATATATATATATATATAAATGAGAGAAAGAACAGATGAAGTAAAATCCACAGTTCATAGCATTTATTTTAAAAAGTGCTCAATACAAAGTAGAACAAAATATTATTATAATATTTTTATTATAATAAGTTACAATAGAAACATTTTACATCACTACACAAAACTTTCATGTCTCAGTACTGAGATGGTACCTCTTCAAGCGATGGTAGATAACTTGTGATAAAAATACTTTATTAGGGAAGTTTAAAAACAAATCTTTACCTTGTTTCATAAGTTAAGCAGGGTGCATCAGGTCATAACTTACAAAAAGAGATAAAGATTTGTTTTTAAATTTCCCTAATAAAGTATTTTTATCACAAGTTATTTACCATTGCCTGAAAAAGTACCATCTCAGTACTTAAACATGAAAGTTTTTGTGTAGCAATGTAAAATCTTTTATTGTAATTTATTATAATAAAAATTTTATAATAATATATGTATATTTAGCATGGGTGTAGTGGTCCATCTGTGCAGCTCCAGGCAAAAGAGTCAGCAAAATGAGTCCAAATTTCACATTATGTGAAATTTGGACTCATTTTGCAAAACTTATGGATTTTACACACTTATTTTTAAAACTTATGGTTTTTATACACTTGCAAAAGTTATGGATTTTACATACTTAAAGGATATTCACCTTGTTTTTTTTTTAGCAGTAAATAAAGATTTTTTATTCAATAGCTGGAAATTCTGGCATTGTAAAATATATGTTAAGCAAATTAGACTAAATTATTCAAATTAATGGCATAAGTTTTCCAAGCTATGCAGAGGAATACATTACAATATAATCCCATATTTTAAAAAAAAACTTACAGAATTCCTCAACAAAGAAATTTCAATAAGATACTTAGTTACACCTCCTCAAGCATTTATGACAGCTTTAATTCATTTAGGCATGGATTTCACTAATTTAAAGCAATATTCTTTATTAAAATGGTTCCAACTTTCCTGAACCATTTTGTTTTTAATTTCTACCATAAATTTTCAATTGGATTTACATTCAGACTGTTCACTGGCGATTTCATTGAATTTATATGCCTTTACTTAAAGTTTATAACATCCTTTACTCTGACAAAATGCATTATTGTCCTGAAAAATGACTTCGTCATCACCAAATCAATTTTTTATTGATGGAATGAGAAGATTATCTAGGATTTCAATGTGCACTGATTGCTGTGGTAATGATTTCCTATTTTCCTTAGTGTTTTTAAATGACATCCAATGTCAGATCATAAATGGATTGGGAAATTTACTCGTTTTCTTCAGGCAATAATTTTAATATCTGTCTATATTTCCTCAAGAACCCATGGCACAGTGGATAAAGGTGTTAGCTAGATCCAGTGACAGGACTCAAAGAGTGTGAGTTCAATAACTGGTTAAGGCAGTAAAAAGTAACTTGGAGAGGGGAATTAACAGAGGATAACTGACATCCATTAAACATGGCACATGGAACTAGAACAGTCTACCTCAATGAGTGAAATAAAGGGTTCAGTTCAACATTCCAACCATCTGAAGAAGGCCGAAGGGTACAACAGCTGAAATGTTGTAATAAATATGGTGACAAAGATGAGAACAATAGTCCGAATAATGTATATAGTGAATAATTTTGATGTTTCATTTGAATGGCAACAGATAAAAGTTCCAGCATCATTGCCTTGGCCAATTCAGATTCTTGATTCATCAATGAATATCACTTTTATCCAATCATCCATATGTCATGATTATTTCTTTTTAGCCCACTTTAACATTTCTTTTTGTTCATATGTTTGTACTGGTTTTTATTCGGCTTTTCTCTATTTAAATTTCATTTCATCCAGCTAATTTCTTACACTTCTGTCACAAAAAATGACTCCTGTTTTGATCCATTTGTTTTTTCATTTCTTTTGTTATGCATTTTCAAAACATATTGGTTTGAGTTTTCTATCCTGTTTGTAACGAGCATGCGCGGAAACGTCCTCGAACTGCGTGTGTGTGTTGTCGCCGGGCACACCTTGGAGTACCATAATGGACTCGACTGAGGACTACAAGAAGAAGACGCGCGAGTCGTTTGGCGTCTTTTCTTGGGCGACAAAAGCCGTTGCAGTCGGTCGTCCGTCGGCAGCAGTCTTGGGTGCCGTTTTGCTAGTTTGCTGTCGTAAAGTGTTCGGTCACAAGAAGGCGTTCGTTTTTGTGTCGCAAGAAGTTGTTTCCCCCCACCCGTTTTCTCGCCCAAGCTATTTCGGCATTATGGCCTTCGACCTGAAGCTGATACCACTGTTCGACAGAAGCGATTCTGGACAGTCGGTAGTGGAATGGTTGGAGAAGGCGAAACTAATATGTCAGTTGAGCGGTGTGAAGCGAATTGAGTATGTTCTCCCGATGCGTTTGTCAGGTGGCACATATGCTGTGTACCAGCAGTTGAGTGAGGAGAAGCGCGCAGGCTTCAATTGCGTTAAGAAAGCGTTATACACAGCTTTCGCCTTAGATCCCTTCTCCGCGTGAAAGCAGTTTGCAGCACGTCGCCTTCAGCCAAGGGAGACGGTCGACGTCTTTTTGGCAGAACTGCACAGACTCGCGGTTCTGTTTGGTGGCGTATCAGAAAAGTGTTTGCGGTGTACATTCGTTGCTGGATTGCCTGAGCATGCAGAGGAGCTTTTAAGAGCGTCATCCCAGATGGAAGGCCTGGATTTGTCACATGTGCTGGCACGAGCTCGCGCTATTTTGAAGTGGTACTACGGAGCAGGCCGCAGTGGCTGCACAGTTGAAGGAAAACAAACAGAAGGTTCGGCCCGTTATGGACTATCGGGAACTCAATGAGTACGTTGACGCGTACGCAGCCAACGCAGATGTTTGTTCGCAAAAATTACGGGAATGGCGTCAGCAAGGACCAAATGCTGCAGTGCTGGACCTACACCGGTCCTATCTGCAGGCACACATCGACAAGTCCCTTTGGCCATTCCAAACAGTGGAGATTAAGGGACAAAGGTACTGTCTAACCCGCTTAGGATTTGGGCTCAATGTTGCGGGCCATTGTTAATACCGTCTTGAGCCAGGACGAGATCGTCAACGCAGCCTCCTCCTCTTATATTGACGACGTTTTTGTTAATGAGAGTGTGTGTGTTCTGCGGTCCGCGTCAAGGAACATTTGGAGCAGTTTGGTCTGTCAAGTAAGACCCCGGAGCGGCTAAGAATTGGCACCCGCGTACTGGGATTGCATGTCTGGGAGGAGCAAGGAAAACTGCGATGGCGTCGTGGATGTGAACACCCGGTAGTCCCCGATAAACTTACCCGCCGAATTGTCTTCTCGCCGTGCGGGAAGTTGACTGGTCATTTTCCTGTATGCGATTGGTTACGTGTCGCCACAGCATTTGTGAAGCAGAGTGAAAACACTGTTACCACTGGATGGGACGATGAAGTGCAGGACCCTTTTCTAGCCCAGATGATCGACGACATTTTTAAGAGACTAGCCCAGGACAATCCAGTGAAAGGTGACTGGTGCATCAGTGAGCAAAATGTAACCGTGTGGGTAGATGCAAGCTCCTTAGCCACCGGTGTGGTTGTGGAGAGCAATGGCGCCGTGGCAGAAGATGCAAGCTGGCTCCGACCGGTGTACGAAGACAAGCACATCAACTTGGCTGAGCTCGATGCTGTGTTGCGAGGTGTCAACCTTGCATTACAATGGAAGGCTAAAACCATTCATTTCTGGACAGACTCAGCATGTGTGCATCGCTGGGTAGCTGTCACTCTGTCCGGACGGACGAGAGTGCGCACCAAGGCAGCCTCCGAGATGCTAATCAGACGTCGGCTAGCCACACTCCAAGAGTTGGCCTTAGAATACGAGCTGGACATTGATGTAGAGCTTGTCAAGTCGTGCAACAATCGAGCCGACCAACTTACTAGAGTACCGCAGCGATGGTTAAATGAAATGCGCAAAATAACGGAACCCAGAGAACCTATGTGCGCTGTGGCTGAAGAGCGAAATGTTGCTCAAGTACGAGCCATTCATCAATACAGTGGACATCCTGGTGTGAAGAGAACACTCTATTTTGTGAAGTTGATCGACCCAAGAGTAACAAAAGCTGAGGTGCGAGCAGTGGTTAGGGGATGCAAGGAATGCCAGTCAATCGACCTGGCCCCAGTGCATTGGAAACCGGGCAGGCTTGATGTCGCGGAAAATTGGCACAGGGTTGCGATGGATGTAACCCATTTCGGACATCAACTATACCTGACGCTGATAGACTGCGGCCCCAGTCGTTTTGCCATTTGGAAGCCCTTGCACTGCCAAGACTCTGCTAGCATCATCAAGGAGCTGGAAGTAGTGTTTTGTGAAAGAGGGCCATCGGTTGAGCTGCCTACGGATAATGGCGCAGCGTTTTGTGGAGAGAGGTGTGCCGCGTTTGCAAAGATGTGGAATGTACAAATACGATTTCGCTGTGCCCACGTACCATCAGTGTTCGTTCGCAAGAAGGCGTTCGTTTCAGGGTCGCAAGATGGCGTTCGTTTTTGTGTCGCAAGAAGGCGTTCGTTTTTGTGTCGCAAGAAGTTGTTTTTTTTTCCTCCCCGTTTTCTCGCACACTGTTGATTTTATGTCTTTTTGGTCTGTCATTATGTCTTCTCATTCCTTTTATACTTGCACCAAATTTTAGATACAGCTGACTGAGAAGAAACAAAGTATTTTACGACACTCCATTGTAGATTGTCTTCTTGAATGAGTTTTATGATCATTTCCATTGTTTCAATTGATATTTTTTTTGTTGAAGCCACGTTTCCTTTCAATTGATTATACTCATCTGCTTGTCTTCAAGAACTCTCTTTTAACTATAGACAGATTTGCATATCTAGACTTTTACTGGTATTTGTTTTAGGAATGCAAATTTGCACAGGTAATTTTCAGGATAAAATTTCTTAAAAAAAGCTTATACTTATGTAAAATTTGCACACCAAAATTTTCAGGATTGTTGATAAGTCCAGGGGGAGAAGGTTTTCAATTTAGTTGTATTTAGCATAATTTCACTTACTTAAGATTAGATTTTATTAAATTTTCATTAAATAAAAATAATTTCTGTTTAACAGGTTATGTATCACATTAAATGATATTAAATTATATGACCTGGATAATGCTCAAATGTAGAAGGCATGATCGTGATTACCGACACTGTAAACAATTTACCTCCTTTTCATATCTAGACTTTTACTGGTATTTGTTTTAGGAATGCAGATTACAAAATCATTCCATAATATTTTCCTCTACATATCTTGGAAGATAATTGTTGTAACCTAGGGAAAGTTACTGAATAGAATAATCACATAAAGGTTGGTAATGAACGATAATACTTAGGACAAGAACAACACATATAAGATTCGCCATCATCAACAATTTTGCTGATCTCATAACAAAAAAAGAAAAAATAGACAAGAATAAAACCATACAGTCAAGATTATCCATATCATTAGATTTTTTCCACTTAAGAATATTGATATCGCTATGTATATCAATGGTGATTCAATGTGTATCATGATTACCTGTATGAATGTCAGACTTCAAAAAGTAGTTAACCATTTAATGGCTTCAGTAAATTTATGCAGAAAAAGTAAGTATTCTATTGTTCAACATAAATAAAAGTCAACTTTGTCACATTTAAGGCCTTATTTTTTCTATATAAACTTATTCTGACATTAAATGGGTCAACTTCTAGTATGAATGTTTACATTTTGTATGTCTTGTTTCAACAAGAAAAATATTTTTAAAAAAACTCGGAAATGATCTACTCATGTTATTTAAGTTTAAAGTTTATTTTTGTGAAAAAATATGTATAAATTACATGTATTTACGGTATTGAAATAGAACAAACTGTTGCAAGAAATAAGTTCAGCAATAAAATGGTGAGATTTAGTTGCCAATGTAGTAGCATCCTTATTCATGCAGTCAGGGCACCAAGGAAGAAAGCTTACCGGAACAATATTTGTAAAAAAGACACAGGGAAGCATCGGTCTGCAGCTAGGAAAGTTGGTTTGCTGTTTCGTGCCAAACAAGTTTTCACATCAGAATCTATTTTCCATACTTATAAATCCACCATTCATCTGTACACGAATATTTGCTGCTACATTTGGTCTGGTGTTCCTGCTATATGTTTCGGGATTCTTGACAAATCCCAAAGAAAAATCTGTGATGTAATTAATCCTGACCTGGCATCTTGACTTCAGTTACTTTCTCACTGACATGAATGGCTTCCCTGTGTCTTTTTTTACAAATATTTTTATTGTTCTAGTGAGCTTTCTTCAGTCCAGGTCTACTGCTAATCACCACTTCATGTCAGTGGTAAATGTAAGCCAATAACAAGCAGAAAATGTTCTCTATGTGGCATACTGATGAGTTTTGATTTATGTATATTGTATATGCTGTACTTTCCAACAAGTAGCAAACACCTGTAATTTGGCAAAAGATATTTAGCAAAAACTAATAAAATTCAACTGATGATTCATCCATACTTGTTGATTGTTTTTATTTTTTTTATATTATAATTTTTACTCATAATATAATAATTTACAAACATATTTAAACATGAGTTTATCCAGGGGTTAATGTCAAAAACAGGTGTTTAAATATTATTCTTTGTTTTTCCTTTAATCATTTCACCTCAAGCAAGGCAAGAAAAGCCACTAAGACACAAGTGGTTACTGAGTTTGAAAGAATAAAAGAAAAACATTATTAACAAGCAAAAAGAAGAAAAGAAGAAAAACCATAAGACAGTAGTTAATGACTGAATTGCATCTAAATTTTTGAAGATCAAAATTGGCTGGAATGCAAGAAGAGTTCTAAAAAGTGAAAAGTATGAGAAAAGGGCAATTATTGAAAGAATTTAAAAAAAATAAATATACCAAATATGACAGGAAATATAATACTTCTTTCTCTTTAAGTAACTCACTCTGAATATTTAATCTATCTACATGTTATTATTTGAGCATGGACCCCATCATGTTACTCACGTTTCAATTGCATTCCATTCACTGTATTTCATTTGCTTTGTTGTATTGATTACCAGTACAAATGCTTTTCTCAAGACAAGTGACATTTATACAAAGACATGTTTTTTTATATTTTTATATTTGCATGCATTTTTTTAAACATAACAGGGAGAAGACAGACATATTGTCAAAACATTGTTAAACACTATCTTTTCTTTTTCTTAAATCATGCTCTTCTATAAGTTTTATTATTATTATTATTACCTCTATATCTGTGGTTTTATAGAGAAAAATAGAGTCTTGAATGAGCAGTTGTTTGATAAATGTGATAAGTGACAGGTTTCAAGAAGAAATTTCAGACAAGTAATGATTTTATTGAAGAAGTCAGTCGTATATATATATATATATATATATATATATATATATATATATATATATATAGTGGAGGGAAAAGTGAAGATGAGTATATATAGTGGGTGGGGAAAGGTGGGGGAGAAATACACCTGTAAACTGTAAACAGCTCAGGTACATTTGGATCTGGTACCTACAAAAGGGATTGGCTAGCTCCTCTAGTATATGGCCATGCTTGAAAATACACAACCAGATATTTATGGAAAAGATCATATTTATGTCATCAACAGAATTATTTTAAAAAATTTACAAAATTATAAGGTAACATTTTTTTTATAGAAGAAAGAAAATACAATCAGTAAATAAACTTAATTGTCAAAATCTACCTATGATTGGATATAAAAAACCCCATAAAACTCTGAGTATAGATTTATTAGATAAGCAAATTATTTTATTACTAGTAATTTTATATATATATATATATATTCTGTTTTTATGTTATTTTTATAGATACAAATATTTAAGCAAATGCTCCGTTTATAATAAACCGTATTAACTACATTTACTGGCCTGAATGTCCAAGAAATATCATAGAAAATATGTGTCCTCTGACAATAAACAAAAATTATATTAAAATATTTCTCGGACTTCCTTATATATATATATATATATAAAATAAAAACAAAGAATAGTCAAATTTATAATCCACATTTCTTTAGAATTATGTATTCATTGTAACACAAAAATTACCATGTTTCAGAACTAAAAACTAAACTTTAAATTAGTTTTTAATTTCAAAACATGGTAATTTCTGTGTCATGATGAATACATATTTTTAAATAATATTATAATAAATATATATATAAGTGAACTATTTTATTACTAATAAATAAAGACTGTTTCATACAAAAAATTACCATGTTTCAGAACATACAAAAAGGAAAAATGTCTGCTAGGGTGTCTCCGGAAGCAGGCCTGGTGCAAGGGTGGTGTCCCTCCCCTCGCAATTTATGATATGGGACCTCACCCCCACTATAAACACTACACACACTTTACTCCATCTGTTGTTTTTGAGACTTAGCATGAGCAAAGCAAATTCACGGATTTGGACAAAAAAAAAACAAACCCCAGACAGAATGACATTAAAATCTGCAAAACTTTTTCACCCTTTTAGTTGTGCTCAGTTTAAATTTGTAACGTATGCATATAGGGAGAAAAAAAAGTAAATGTTGATAAGATAGTTAGTGTCACAAAGCACTATCCAGGACCCCCAATCAAGATCCCCTCCGGTTAAGGGGGGTAGTACGCTCCGGCCTGGAAGATAATGTTTCAGCAGTTGTAATTAGTGTTTCAGGAAACAGCATTTAAAATGGAATTAAATATTCATTTATTGTTATTAACCCTGAATTTCACATTGATAATCTCATGAAGCCAATTGTAAGGAGATAGGGGTAGAAAGATCGTGTTGCTCCAATATTTCAAATAAGTACTGTCTACCATAAAAATCGGCATTGAAAATTCTGGTTTTTCTGTAGACTCACAAAACGCAAACACTGATTGCTGGTGACTAAAAAAAAAAAAAAAAAAAAAACCTCATCTGTCTCTCACTAAACAAGGAGCAGGACCATTATGGTTAACGGCATATTTTTCGTTTTTGGATATAAACCTGTTTTTGTAAGAAAATTTAACACTAAGGTAGTACTTCGATGGTTTAAAATGAATTTAAAGGAAAATGGAAAGGTACAAAAATGCAATCAACTCAGAACGCTAGTCTTTATCTTGTAGACAAATGCTGGTTTCGTGAACTGTTAAGTTAAGTATTAATGCCAGTATTAAGAAAAAAAAGTACACGAACGAGAGAAAGACAAGCGGGGGTTGAGAGGGCAAACTATTGATCTTACGTGGGCTGCGGACGTCATTCTGACGTCAGCAATGTTGATATTGATTCTGTTAGTTCGTTGTTCAGCACCCGCTCCTCACTTTCCAAGTTGTTCATCAAGCGAAACAGAACTACTGCTTGTTGTACGTGGGTGTGCGCGCGCGCTCGTGTGTCCGTACAAGTGCATAACACATGGTTAAGGCTAAAACCACCAAATATTGCAATGTGGGTGTATTGGATGCATTACGAGCAAGTTTATATCACTGCTGGTATATGTGTATCAGTATGCATTTGGTTGTGTTGGAAAGAGAGGGTGAGGCAGTATGTACATCTGTGTGGGTGTTTTGCTGTGTTTTAAAAAGAAACGATTTCGTTGTGTGTACAAGTGTAAGTGTGAAGTGAAATATATGACGTGTTTATCTCCCCCACTTTACACGTTTCTTTTAAAATTCATCCCGTAAAACAGCACATATGTCGAAATTATTTTACTGTTGTCTGTGTACTGCTTTTATTTGCTTTTAATAAAGAGATTAATCCTGTCAGCCTGACGGAAATAACTAACTTGGTCAGATTTTTCTTGGAGATTTACCACGAAGGTATGGTGAATTGAAATTAAATCGGACATTTCTTTTAGTTTTACTGGTTCACCATTTTCAATTGAATTCTTTTAAATCTCTCATTAATTTGAATATTAAATTTTTTACAATTACAGTTTGTAAGGCTTTAAACTAAAATTAAAAGTATTATTTGCAAGGACATGAAAAATAAAATGTTTGTTTAGTTAAAGTTCATTTATTGTTTAGTTCGTTTCGTATCATTCCGATGTTTTTTTTTATGTTTTCATTTTTGTCCCTAAAAAAATAGATCCATAAAAATTTTAAACCAAAGTTAAACGAATTTTTATACGTGACAGTGCTGAAAAGTTCTCAGCCCGACTTACATCCGAAAGACCTTTAAGGCTTATCATCATCAAATAGCATTGGGGCTGGGGGTTCCCTTCTTGAGTGAACCGATAATTTTTTAGTACCTCCACTTGTATTTTTTTTTTTCAGTTCTCTATGTAAATTTGATTTGGGCTTTAAAAATTGGTCTAGTTTTCAATTTTCCTCTAAGATGGCAATACTATTTTTTTCCTATTGTTCACCTTATGCAAGGCTTAAAGTGACACTGAAGGTAGAAGCTTACAAAAATGGGGTTGTTGTAAGGGCGTAGAGGGAGGGAATAAGGATTGCATATTATGACGATATGTAGGATAGATAACAGTTGATCCATGACTTGGAGCAGTTAAGATTCTAGTAATCATGATTTGATTAAAATATAGAACTGACAATACTGATCTTTTATTGCATTTTTTTTGTGATTTACAAAATATATTCGTTTCTGTCACTGATTTTTTCTTTTACTTATTTTGTATGAGATGTCATTCAATCAGCATAGGAAGATAAAAATGTGATACACCCTAGGCAGACATGAGTTTGGTGCTGTGTTGAGCTGTCAGTGGTGTCATCAATCTAAGTTGGTCTTAAATTCTTTGTTCTAGAACAAGATGTCAGAATTGGATATATTTATTTTGATATTGGTAGCAGAAGAAATATTTGAAGACAAAACTATTTAGATCCACATTCTCTTACAATAACAGAATGTCTGCTTGCCTGTGATATCTCTTTCTAAATATATATTTAATCTATTATTTTTTCAATTTCATATATATATTAATCAAATCTATTAATCTCTCTCTCTCTCTATATATATATATATATATATATACACATACATACACACACACATCTAATATAATTTGTCTGTGATATATAACAAAACATGCATAAAAGAAGGACTGCTGCCTAAATATGCAATATATATATATATATATATATACACACACACAGGCATGAGGGGGTACTGAAAATTCTGATGTTTGATCGTTTTGTCATATTTTGGAAAGCTGGTTGGGCCAAGAACTTTTCAGTATCTTCATGTATTGGGCTGTTAGGATGTGAACCTATAAGTAAATGGCATCCTTCTCCAGAATTCTAGCCCTAATTTTTAACCATGTGTCAAAAAATGAATGTAAATTTGGCAACCCTGGGCAGTTTATGTCTGGAAAGACATGACTTTTGAAGATTTTGACCTAATCACCTTTGCCCAGATAAAGTGTTGATTGCAAAATTCAGGTGAAATATAGTTATTTATAGAAATCAGAATGATAAAAAACTCATGTAGACATATACATTTTTTTCAGTACTTTCACTTTATTGTCTCATAAGAAAACAAAAGGTGATTATTACCTTTTTGCAGGACAAATTTACTAACATCATGTAGCCTGTGGGTGATAGTCTGTTGGGGAGAATAGTTCTCCTCCCTGCCTCGGGCACATTAGACCATCAGACCATCAGTCAGTGTCCAAATTGATGCCAAACCAAACGCATCCCCTGATTTGCTGTTCCATAGAATGATTTTTTGCTACACAAAGGCAGACTGGGACAACTTTGGATCTTATATGACGGAAGCTCATTTCTCAACCGTCTTCAAGCATGCTGCCTCCAAAACTGCTACCCTTGTCTAAGAATGGATCCTTTTTGGAATGCAGAGTTTTATAGCCACCAAAATTTCCAGCAAAACCCAAATAGCCAGCCCTGGTTCACTCCTGAATGTGCTGCAACCATAGTTCATTGTAACCACTACTTCAGTATATATTGCAAAGAGCATTCAGAACTCCCTGTAATTGCTGCAAGGAAGTTCTGAAAAATTGCAAAATGTAGCTATGCACAAGTGGTCCAGGCCAAGGTTGAAAATAAATAAATTGGATCCCAAAAATTCTGGAAGATCACCAACCAAATTCTGAATAGCAGTTGTGCCCACTATTATAAATGGCCCCGAGGGCATATCTTCCTCGACAGATAAGGTGAAGCTCTTCACCTCAATCTCCAACTCAACATTAGAAGACACTGGACATCTCCTTCTTGACTTCTCCCATCTCACTGAGCTCAATACCAGTAGTATTTTTATCATAGCCTGGGAAGTCTCAAGACTTATCAAATCCTTAATCCTAAGAAAGCCATTGGCCCAGATAAAATCCAGTAGTTGTCCTTAAGAATATCAACCCAGAACTATTCCTGATCTTAGTGAAGTTATTTAACCACTACCTGTTGGAGAAATCCTTCCCAAGTCTGTGGAAAGTGTTAAGCATTTGCCTAGTTTTGAAGAACATGGACAAGTGTTCATCCCCCCTCAGTATAGACCATAGTATTCTCTGTGTCTTTAGTAAGCTTTTTGAGTCTATAATCAACAAGTAACTTGTTAAGCATCTAAATAACAAGAGCCTTTTAAGCAACAAGCAGTACAGGTTTTGATCATCCTAATCCATTACTTACAGAATCATTGAAGCACTAATATTGAAAATATTATATAGATAAATGAATTGCCTCCCTTTGTAGGGGTTGTTGTCACCGACCCCTGGGATGGGCTGAAAGAAGCCTATCATAGCCTCTTTATTCCTGGGCCACCGAAGAGTCAACACAGACTAATTTAGCTCTGTAAAACTCAACCAACAGCCACATGGTGTCCGAAAATGGAGCGACTAAGAATACAACATAGTAACGAGGATGTCCCAATATTTGCAGCAAAGCATCCGAAAACTGAATCCCTCTTCAACCTGAAAACGAATATATTCCGACGTTGCAACAAAAATGAGAAGAACTCTTAACCGAACGAACTTTACTGCCACCAGTTAAGTCCTCACCAAAACCATTGTTTTTTGCAACGATTTTTTAAACCCAATTTTTCTATCTTCCCTTTTCTTTCTTCCTCTTTCTGATATAAAGCTTTTCTTTTTTCCACTCAAGTTTGGTGCTGTCCTGTTTTCACTCGCCATGTCGCGTCAATGCTCTTTTTACCCTTATTTTCTACAGAGGACAAATTATTGGTCACATAAATTCAAAGGGTATAAAAACGTGCATACTAGATAGCAAATACATCTCAAGGACCATAGCATTAGATATTTCAAAGGCCTTTGATAAGGTGTGGCACAAAGGACTACTGCACAAGCTCTCCAGTTATGGAATCACTGGAGGAAATTATAGCTCTCAGGGAAACTGGAATAGGGAAGGGAGTTCCACAGGTGAGAGGTGTGAGACACGAAGCTATTGGAGTAGAAGAGATGGCTACATTTAGGAGTTTTGACAGTGAAGGGGTGAGAGCAGGATGCCAGTCTCATAGGGTGCTTGAACTCATGAAGTCTGGGAACCAGCGAATGTAGCTCCTCAGAGCAATTGCCATGAAAGTATTTGTAAAACAGACAGAGAGAGGCGACAGCATGTCTGTGAGAAAGTGACTGTAGATGAGATGCCAGAGCAGTTCCAATTATATTGCATATCCACCTCTGGATCTTATCAAAAACCTTGAGGCAAACAGAAGGGGCACCAGACCATATATGGCAGCAATACTCCATGCAAGGGCGAATTGTTGATTTGTAGATCTGGAGGATCGATTCCGGGGAGAAAAATTTCCTGGCGTGGCACAGGGAGCAAACTTTCTTTGCAGTGGACGTAGAAGAAAAACTGACTATTTACATTCAATGTTTTGAAAACCAAACTAGTTACATTCCATCATCAGCTATCAGACCTTGAACTACCACTAGTCACAATGAATGGATATTCCTTCAAGGAGGGCCCCTTTGCCTTGAGTGTCTATTGGGCCTCAAACTTAATCCAGACCTGAAGTGGAACTTGTACATATGATTCATTGCTAAAGATGCAGGAAAAATGGTCAGTTCTCTGTACTGCTCTAGCAAGTACCTGACTCCTCATGCTATCTTCCCATCCTGAGTATGACGATAAACTACATCTGGCAGCAAGGCTGCTGATTGGGAGCTTTTGAGGAGTGTGCAACCACCTCTTAATTACCATTGTTCCCAGATCCACCATGACCAGGGTGGTAGCAGCTGTTAGGGTCCCAGCTATGGGTAAATAGTTGACTACCAAAACTGGGGTCAAAATTTTATGAAAGCATAAAAATATATTTTTATAGTAAAAATACCATCAATATATTTTTGAAAAAAAATTTACCTGCAATACATAGAAATATTACCAGCAATGCAGTTTTTGAAAAAAAATATTACCAACAATACATTTTAGAAAAAAAAATACATATTGTATTCATATAAACCTATCCTAAAAATCTTGTCGGCATTAAATAACCCACTGGGGTTGATATGTCATAAAACAAACTAAACCGAACCATGCTATCATCTACCTTTACAAGAACCAGATCAGGTCTAAAATGGAGTAATGCTGTTATATTTGAGCAGGAATTGCCCAGTTCTCACTTTCCAGTCTTGATAGTATCCAAAAGCGTCTCTGCATCCTTGTGGGTGATAGATTATTTTCCACCCTGCAACCCTTCTCTTACAGATGAGATGTTGCAAACCTCTTACTGTTCTATTGCTATTTCCAGGGAAAGTGCTCAGACAAACTACATTCCTTAATCCACCAGTTCTAACCTTCATGGCTAGGACCCACTATGCTACGCACATTCATTCTCTCCGTATTCTATTGGTTAGAAGCAAGTTCCACCCAAGCAGCTTCTTCCTGTGAGGATGTTTTCCAGATCACTACAATTTTAACCTGTTCAATTCTCAGGTTAACCATTATCTTCCTCACCTATCATTATAAACTGTGCTTCTTACTCTGTAACCCTCTACCTTGAGTGGCTCCCAGTCATTGAACAGAGTGAACATCATTGTAAAAAAAAAAAAACCTCCTGATAGAAACAGATTGGTCATGAGTTACAGCTTAGACTGCAAAGAAGACAGATATGATAGCCCACAGTGTTGAGGAGCAGGGCTGGTGTGTCTTATCTCTGACTGTGGGTGGTGGGTGAAGGCACATTTTTTTTGAGCCCGTTGTGGCCTCTGTCATTATTTTTCAGCACTGTTTTATGGCCATCCACCATTTTCCTAATTATTTTTAAACTGATGTTACATTGTTAGTCATCAACTAATAATATACATTGTGCATCTCCATGGCCAATGTGGTGCGTACTACACAGGAACCCACAATGAGGTTGAAGTCCCAAAAGGGCTAGTTTCAGCAGGATTTTTTTGCTTTTTGTACATTTTACTTTTTTTCTACTAAAGTTATATTGTCAATCATCAACTATGATAATCAATAGGGATGGTGCTTAATACCCTGAACCTCTCAACCATGTGTGTGGGGGGGGAGTGGGTACAGATTTGCTAATTTCAGTAGTGCTTATTTTTTTAATTTATAATTTTCTTTCTGAACAGTTCTTTATAAATCAATTAATATATCTTGGTAAAATCATTTTTTATTCTGAGATCATCCACTAAGGAAGATCTCTGATTTTTTTTTTTTACTAGTAGTAATACTAACTATAAGTTCACAGTTAGTAATTAAAATAAAATTTCTAGTCCCTATTTTTTACTTTTCTAGAAAGATAAAACCAAGAAAATGATTGCTTTAAAAAATAAAAATATTCAAAGATTTCAATACATCAAAAATTTTCCTGAAAACTGAAATACTGTTTTTAAAACAAATTTTTAAGACAATCCCATTTGTGTTGTGTTGCAATCTTTGTCAAACTTTTTCCCTCAGTGGAGATGCATCGGTGATTAATTTTTATGGAAATGTAAAAATTTGCAACTTAAACAAATTTTTTTGTGTAAAATTTAGTCCTTAAAATATTGATGGTTATTACAAAAAGAATAGCATTTTCTCAGATTTTTTTAATATAAAAACAACTATTCATTATAAATGTAAATAGTTAATATGTACTGAAATTTTCATTTAAATTGGATAATTCCCTGATTTTTGGTAATTTAAAAAAAAGCACTACCCTTCCCTTGCAGTTTTCCTTCAAGGGTTTGTGGCCCCCAGGTTTGGAAACTTTGAAATTGACATGTAGTAGCATGCTTGAACACCGTATCAAAGATTTTATGGGCGAGACCCTAGTACCGGCCGTGCTTAGGAGAACAAGTGACTGCTATATATCCTAAATAAGGAACGTAAATAGTGTCCCTCAGGCAGATTGTACCACTTCTAGAAACATTGCAAGCAAGACCTTCTTTGTCCTATCATATGATGTTTGCTTTTTTTCATATGCGTTTTCAATGTGTGGAACAACTTGTAATAAATATATATATATTTATTAATATAAAACGTTATTATAGTGGACACTTTGTATTTGAATGCGCTATTTTAATTTATTGAACAGTATGTGCATGACATCTATTGGTCTACACATTTGAGAAATCTACTTATATAAAATGTGTTGTCTACCAGGGACAGGACTTGTGTCCCCCTTTGTAGGGGAAACCACTATTTAATTCAGTATGCTTTACTATTTTGTAGACAAAATGGTAGTTTCTCCTTTTTCTAAATGCCAAATCCCTTTAGAACATGGGTGATCATGGCTTTCCACAACTTCCTGTCCTTTGTAGCTCTTAGTAAAATTTGTCTTTTGTTATCTCTCCTGATCCCTGTTCTGCCCAGCATTTACATAAGCTCATTATATAAGTTATCTGCTACTTTCCTCTGTCCTGACTGCCTTCAATATATTCTGTGTGTGCCAAATTTTCTAAGCCTTCTTTCCTCATTATGTGCCTAGAAATTACAACTGTATTTTTATGATACAAGAACCTATGTAGTATTTGAATATGAGTAGATAGCATGAAGTCAAATGATAAACTGACTCAGTAGGCTGGGGATAAATTAGTGTCAGCTGGATGAGCATTTCTTTTGAATGGTATATTTCACATCATGTTTAAGAACTTCCCATTACCACCATATATATATATATATATATATATATATATATATATATATATATATATATATATGTTTTAAGAGAGTGATTGCCAAGACTCCAGTTTTTTACATTCATGTTGGGCACTTTGGGAAAAATTGGTATAAATTGCAGAAAATTTTCTGTAAAGCTCAAGAAATCTACTAAAACTAACATACTTTTTCAAGCTTTTAACCAGTATTCTTTAGGTCAACCCCAAATTCTTCCAGGCAGATTTTTATACCTGATGAATATGGACATCTTAATCAGCATTTTTCTTGCAAAAACCTTTATATAATTATATAGATATCCAAACAAGTTTGATTAAAATGGTCTGTCTGTTTCATTTTTTATTGTATTTTTCCAATTTTCAAATAAGTTGTTGTGTATTGTGAGCATGGGCACATGGCCAATTGGTTAGAATGTTCACATTCTGACCATGAGACTTGTTAGGAAGTAGAGTTCCTGATGTTATCAGACTGGATGGATTGATCTCAGCATGCGGCACCTTTGGAAAGTGCCTGAAAACCATACCACAGGTTGACCCAAGCCTTGTGAGTGAAATTGGGTAGACGGAACCCTTGGGTGCTATTGATAGCTATGCTAGCATGAAGTCACAAGTCTTCGTGACTGAAGGATTGAGCATGTGTGTCCTTGTTCAAATTGTTGATCATGCTACTTTCCCCGAAACTGTAACTAGGGTCTACTCAGCATAGTTGCAGTATAAACTACAGGTGGGCTTTGTGGGTGTTGAACAAACATAATGTTTATTATAATCAGAGTATTTACTTAAATATTTGTATCTATAAAAATGATGTATAAACAGAATATATATATATATATATTTATATATGTATATGAAATATAAAATTGGACTCTAAGATTAACACTGAGTGGTGACAGTCTGTTTCATGCTTGAACACAATCTTCAGGACATGTGTATTGTTTGTTAGCACAAATATTTATATATGCTGGTCAGTAAGGAAATCTGTTATATTATCTTAACATTTAGGTAGGTGGTAAAAGTTGTATTTCAAATATACTCTATATTTAGTAGTTTTACCCATAAATATATCATAACTTAAAACTATATTTTTATATATATATATAGGTAATTTCTTATTACTTTAAACATTGTATTTAGTACATACACATTTTTAAGTAGACTTATGTTTTTTATGCAATGTTAAATTTATATCTACTGGCCTGTGCATTTGAGAGTCTTAAAGAAAATATGCCCATTGGCAGTGTTTAAACCTGCATCCCCTTATGGTGGTAACCACTGGTAAACCCACTTTGCTTTATATCGATCAGCCTTTATACAGGAAATGATGGAATTATTCTTATATGTAAGGTGAACAGAAATACAACTAATAATATAGATCTTATGGTTACATTTGAACTGTAAAATGATGAGACCTTGCCGCCAATCTAATACTGCACTAAATTTCATAGAGTCTAAGTACCATAGAAAAGAGTTTATCAGAACAATTATTATGAAAGTATTTATAGAAAAGGCACAGGAAAGCTATGTTATGGTGGTGGAAAGTGACTGAAGCTGATATGCTAGGCCAGAACCAATGATATTGCAGACTCTTCTTTGGTTTTTATCAAGGATCACTAAATATGTAGAATGAGCACTAGACCATATGTGGCAGTAATGTTCTAAACATGGATGAATGGTAGACTTGTAAATACGTAAGATTAGAATTGGGCAAGAAAAATTGTCTGGCACGGTACAGGGAACCAACTTTGTTTGCGCTTAGAAATTTTCAGCACCCCATCTTATACCCTCTATAATGTGTGTTTATAGGAAATATTCACAGGTACAATAATAAGTCTATAGACCAATGAAGAAAAAATACATGTTTTTAGAAGAAATATTTACATAATTTTCTTTTTTGTCAATGCAGTTAATTCAATAATGAATACTTAAAGTAAACACTATACAGTGAAAATTTCAAGTAATAACTACATTTTCAGCTCTAAACTTATAGATGCAGTCTTGTATATATGCTTATAAATAAAGAACAGCATAAGAAATTTGTGTAGGTGACAGTCAGCTTTTGTGATTGTGTAGGAGTATCTGTGTATATACAAGTAAGTAGGAGTTAATACTTAGGTAATATTATATATATATATATAAGCTATATACTGTTTGATACATTTGTACAAATCCCCTGTCTGACTATATAATTATGTGGGTGTTTTTGACAATTAAAGAAATACCTTTGTCTCTCTTGGTTTGCATGTGTTAACGTCAAACTGCCCACACAACTGGTGTATGCATGTGTGGGTGTAGATATCTGTGATGTGCATTTTATTTATAACTATGTCTGCTTTTATATGAGGGTAGGTAATAGGTAAGTATATTCCTGAAATTGTATATGTGCTAAGGTGTCCATAAAAAATGAAGGTAATTTGAAAAGCATGCATGGAGATACTCAATATTTTTGGATATAATCTAACATTTTTATTTTAATTATTTGATGGGAAAATAAAGTGAATAAATATATTCATAGAAAGGATAAAGGTTTGTGTGTGTCTGTGAGGATATATCTGTTTATTTTACTTTCTTAAATTTATGGTGAAATGTTGGGTGGAAGGGATGGTTGTACAGTTAATCAATGAGTTGTAGGGTATTTAAAGCCAGAAAATATTTTTAGATTGTAAGCATTTTTTTTTTAGAGATAATAATGGTTTAGTGATACAAATCTTACTAATTAACCCATAGCTGGGGAAAAAGAGGTGTGTTCATACCTTTTCCAAGGGTTTTTTTATGTAAGTGAACATAATGGGAATTGAAACTCAGCTCTCTGATTAACAATTCATGCCCTTATCCATTACACCACCTAAAAATCCAAGCTTACAGCACCAGGTATTCCTAAGTGGTCACCCATCTAAGCTCTTGCCAGGCTCAATGTTGCTTATCTTTGGTGATTGTACGGGAACTGGTATACTATATTTATGGGTTAAAGTTCTCATTATTAGGGATAAAGCATATGTAAATATAAAAGTGGAGATTGAGGTCAACATGCAGTAGTGAGTTTCATGCTCAAACACAATCATCCATGTTTGATGCTGAATGTTGACCTCAATGTTCATATATATATATATATATATATATACATAAAATAAAAGTGGATACTGAGGTCAACACCAAGTGGTAACCGTTAGTTTCATACTTGAACATAATTTTCAGGCACTTTTATATTTACATACACTCTATCTCTGATATTGAGCACTTTTATCCATAAATATAGCATATCTTAAAACTATATCTTTATCATATATACTTAAATTTAATTTTAAAATAATTATTACAGAACGCATTTACATGTGTTTTTTAAAAATCACCATCACATCGATTACAGTTACAATAAGTTTGTTTTTTTAATTCACCCCTGAGGATGATTTTGGAGGAGATCGAAAGTACTTGGGTAGGAAAAATCTACAGCACCTTCCTTGATGAATTTCATCTTAACATCAAGAAACTAGCGATCTAGAAAGGATTATTATAAAAATAATTATTATTTAATGAAACATGTTTGAAGAAATGCTGCCTAAATATCATATCTATATCTATATCTATATATATATATATATATATAAATAAAAAGAAAGAACAGTAAGATATATAATCCGGTGTTCTTATAGATATTTTTTATTTTTACAAAATAGTGCTCAATGTAAATTTACAGAGCATTAATATTATAAATTAATTGATTTAAAATATGTTTTTTTTTGCTACACATTTCTATCCATGTTTCAAAAATGGAAGCTAAAAGCTTTGAATTTAATTTTGTAATTAAATTAAAGACATTAGTTCCATTCCATCCTCAAGTGAATTTTGGAATAACTTTTAAATTACTGGGTTTTAAAGGCACAGCAAAAATCATAATTCACGTTTCCAAGGATACAGAGAAATCCAAAATAAAATTATGAGGAAAAGCTTTTATGCCAGTGTATTTGGTTCATTGAGGGACTTCATCAAGGCAAGTGTAGGAATTTCTAGCGAACTAGAAAGGATTATTATTAAAATAAAAATTATTCATTGAGACATGTTTGAATGAAGATATGCTGTCTAAATACCATATCTTATATATATATATATATATATATATATATATATATATATATATATAAAAAAAAAAAAAATGAGGAAAACCTTTTATGCCAATGTATTTGGTTCCTTGAGGAACTCTATCTAGACAATTGTACAAATGTTATTTAGTGCATGTTTTTTTTGCACAGAAGTAACATGGGGAAAAATAAAATAGGTTTAAGTTTCCAAATTTTCAATTAGAAAATCCTCTATAATGTAATATTATCTACCACCTCCTTAACATCTAATATTCCAAATAATATATTTAAGCTTAATCATGGTTCTCAGTGGGGTTGAGGATGATCATTTTGTTCTGTTTGCCTTGGTCAGTTGGGTCAGTAGACCCTGAGATGGATAATTAGACCAATTTTTGCTTGAAAGGGTCTTTGACATTGAGGGCAGGTTCTTTCCGGATACTGGCTTAGCCCTTGGGGGTTGTTGTCTTTCTTTTTGATGGCTTCTTTTTTCCTTTAGTTCAGCTGATGATTTGGATTTGAAGATTTTTGTTCCATCTCTGAGAATAGATTTCCAGAGGTTCCTGTCTATTGCACAGGATTCCCAACTATTAATTTCAATGTTACATTTCTTCATGTTTTATTTTAGAATGTTCTTGAATGCCTTCTTTTGACCTCCTCTTTTCTGATTTCCTTCTTTGAGTTAGGACATGCCTCACTAATATATATGGGCCTCACATGCAACATTTCAGGCTAATTTCTTACAAGCCTATTTGGTTTATAGTCTGTTTATGTCTATTTTATCTAAAACATGTTAAAACCATCCAAAAATGTACAAACAGGTTTTTCTCTTTTTAAGCAGAAAAGTAATAATAAAAGATTGTAAACAAACAAAAAAGTTCTTAAAGAACTAAATAAATATAAGTGATAAAACTTAACCAACAGTTTCTCTCTAAATCAATTTTCTTTTGGCCTTTGCCTTTTTTTAAAACATTCTACAATATTTTTTTGGACTTCATCTGATGAAAACTTTCATTTGTTGTTTTAAAATATATTCACAACAATTTTTGTTTCAAAATGAATTCCTTTTTCAGTGTGTTGTTCACAAGTAAAAATATATTTTGGAGAATAAATTTCCAAAATTCTTTCTCTTGTAGCAGATTCATTATATTTTGCAATAAATTTATCTGCATAGTCAAATATCGCTAAACAAGTATAAACAAACTCTCTAAGTACTGCTTCTCTGTAGCATCATTACTATCATTGCCTACCATGAGCAGGGAATACATTTCACATTGAAAATGTTCAATTAATTTTTTTGAATTTTTTCTAATAAAGAAAAAAATGGTAATGGAAATTTCTCCAGAAGTAATTTGTAGGCTTGTTGAGATGTGTAGCACAGTAGTAAGGCATGACATATTCATTCTGCAGTAAATGAAGGACGACCTCTTGGTTGGTAATCTTGTCTTTTTTGTAATTCTTTTAGAATTGAGTATGGTTGTTCTTCCACCACATTTTGTCTGTAGTTTGGAAAATTTTCTAACATGCTAAATCTTGTGAGTTTAGCATTATGTTTATGTATAAACCACTGTGGTAACAGTATAGGAGTTCTATCGCACTGGAGCTGAAGATTTTGGTCAATGTGAATACATTCTTTTATAGATGGAAAATGTGTTTCAATGACAAAAACTATTCTATAAATTAGAATATAAGTTCTTTTTTTTTTTTTTTTAAATTCAAAACTGTTAGGACAATCCTTTGCTTCTTCCAATTGAGTAAAATCTTTTATTGTATCAGCTGAAATAAAATCATGTAATTCATCAATTTTGATCAGTTGTTGTTTTGGAGGCTTTTTGGATTCCCTTGCATTTGGCAAAAGAGACGGTTTCCTTATTTCTTTCTGAATGTATTGTAGGTATTAGATGTAAATTCCAATTCAGTTTGTTTTGCTTTCTTTTCAAAATTTTTTATACAGAGAACTGAATTTTTCATAGGAAATCAATCAATATGATTAATAAAATTTATCCATTTTTCTACAAAGTTGAATTTTCTGAGAGGAAAAGAAAATATTAATACTTTTTCACTGTTATTAATGTTGTAGTAAACCCTCTTACAGTAGAATGAACTCTTTCTCCTCCTAAATACTAACTGCAAGACTTCCTAGCAAGAGTTGTTGAGCAGTTGGTTGGGGAGGAGAGATGCAGTGTTAACCTACCGTTTAGATGTACACTTCTAACTGCTTATTACTAACACGCTTGCTTTGTATATATGTTCTGTTATTTCAATATACTTGTTCAACCTACCTTCATCTTCCGTGTCTTTCTTTCTGGCCTCTAAACAGACCACAAGAATTAACATATCCACTAGAACAGCCAAATGCAACACATTTATTAACCATTTTTATAAAACAAAATATCACAACAAAGTCTATAATTTAATCTTTAAATGCAGTGGACTATAAGGTAGAAAATTTACCTAATAGTGTTCATTTACAAAAATTCTATGTAATTGCACATTGTTAATTTACATTCTAATAGTTCAATTTTTAAAGTTAACTCCTTTTTAGATTAGCAATTTTCTATGTGGCCACTCACATTTTTTTTTTGTTTACATTACATTGGCCTGTTAGAATTTAGCTTGTTATGTGGGACTGTATAATACTAGTTGGTCATGTTTGGGAGTAAAAGATTTGCTTTGGTAGACAGGTGTCATCCATTTGCACCAGATTTCCACTTCTTTGAAGTTGATGTTTTATGACAATAGCTTCAATGCTGGTCATTTTAGCTTGTTTCAGTATACTGATATTAGTTCTTCTGTCTTCCTAACTGATGTTAAAGATAATTTGAAGACAATGATGGTAGAATTTTTCAAGGAATTTCAGATGTTGTCAATAAGTTGTTCAGGTCTCATAGGCATACAGGAGAGTTTGAATCCCTACTACTTTGTATACTAACAGTCTGGTGTCTGTTTGAATGTCATGATCTTGGAAAACTCTATTTCAAAGGTGATCAAAAACTGATCCTGTACATTTGAACTGGTCTTGTATCTGATCTTGAAGGTCACTGCTAGAAGACAGATGGCTACCAAGATAAGCAAAATGATCCACATTCTCAAAGACTGTTTCATCAAATTGGATCTTTGGTTCCATCCTGACTGTTTCAGTTGGATATGATTGATACATGATTTTTACCTTATTTGCTTTTGTCTGCTTCTTGGATCATCATGTTTCCATGGTGAAGAAGCTTGCATGTCACAATGATTCTGAGAGTGATGCTGTCAGAAGCTTAGTTTCTAGTAGAGCAACCCAGGGCATCAAGGTGAAGGATGAGAGACCAGGCAAAGAACAATTCAATCTACAAAACCTCACTGGCAGTCCAGACAGAAGAGTCTATCAAACCCAACATCTGTGAAGGCTGATAAAGTCTATAATAAATCTAATCTTAATATTTTATTAATCAGAACCAAAAATGTTCATAATAACAATAATTGTGAAGCAGGCATATAGAAAATCAAATCTAACAATTTTTACTCACAGAAAATTTTCCTAAGTGTCCTTGAAACTTGCAGAAATGGTAAAAAAAAATATTTATTTAGGAACATAAGAAAAATCTTCTACATAACAATTTTTCCAGTGCATTAGTTACACACAGAAATAATTTCAACTACAGTTTCAATCTAAAAAATGTTGTATCTATTAAAAGAAAAAATAACTTAGATAAAAAAATTCTTGAAATTGAAATTGTTAATTCTTGCCAAAATATTAACCCTCACACTGGATTTTTTTTCAAATAACTCCTTCCTTAAAATAAGTTCTCCTTTCTCAAGCCAATATACATGACCATAAAATTTTGTTAAAATTAAAAGAAAACATTTAACAAATAACTTCTAAAAATTAATGTAAGCGATCTGGGATTGCAAAGAAAATGTTTGTCACAGATTATTTCTATGTCACAGAGAATAAATCACTAAGTTCACACTCGAACATCGGTGGGGCAGAAAGAAATGCCGAAAACTCGATTTGCAAATACTATCTCACAAATCCCAATGCATGCAACCAGTTAGAAAAATAACTCATTCTCCAACAAACGTGGTAGCCAAAATGCCCGAATTCTTTCTCCCTGATTCGAGAACACCAACTGCTTTTATTGGCCGAGCATTTTTTCCATTCGTTGACAGCTGGGAGAGGATGTTCAGTATTTTGCATATCAAAATACTTTTATCATGACTCCTGTGACAGACTTGTTTTTTAATTCAAATATTCCATCTTCAGCATATCAAGCTGAATACGTGCCCTTTTGTTTGGTAAGTAATTTTTTTCGTCATATTTTCCGTCGTAAAATACACGCGACTCGCTGTTGAATGGTTTGATGAGGTAAGTCGCCATTTTCTTTGCTATAATTAATTAATTAGATAGATAAATAAAAATAAAATGAAAATGCATAAAAGTAAATAATAATTACATTACAAAACATGAATAACATCAACTCACTTTTGACTGAAAAATTATGTCACTTAATATCCTCCATAGTTTACCTGTTTGGTTTTTGTTTGGTTTTACAGCATATCAACCTCAATGGGTTATTTAATGCCGACAAGATTTTTATTGCTGCTAATATTTTTTTCTAAATATCTATTGCTAATAATATTTTTTTTTCAAAAATGTATTGCTGGTAATATTTTTTTTCAAAAATTTATTGCTGGTACTAAAACCTATTTTTACACTTTCGTAATGTTTTGACCCTAGTTTGGGGCTTAACTATTTGCCCATAGCTGGGACCCTAACAGGTGCTACCACCCCGGGTCAGGGTGGACCTGGGAAGATCAGCAACTAAGAGGTGGTTCCATGCTCCTCAAAACCTCCTGATCAGAGACCTTGCTGTTAGATGTAGTTTATCATCTTACCCAGGACACAGATGTAGCTTATTGTCAAACCCAGGATGTGTACCTGTTTGGTGAACACAATTCATTTTCTGCATACAATCCATTTGTTTCCAATACAAATTACAAATTATTTACATACACTTTCCATGTAGATCAAACTTCCTTAACATTTCTAGATGGTCTTTGTTTTGTATTTTAACAAATATCTATGTATCTGTCTATATGAGATGAGGTATTATGTATATTATTTACATTGTTCGGACTATCGTCCTCATCTTTGTTGCCATATTTATCACAACATTTTGGCTGTTGTACACTCTGACCTTCTTCATGTGGTTGGAATGTCAAACTGAACCTTTTATTTTGCTCGCTGGGGTAGACTGTTCTAGTTCCACATGCCATGTCTAAAGGATGTCAGTTATCTCCTGTTAATTCCCCTCTCAAATTCTCCAAGTTCTCCACCACCTTAACCAGGACTCAAAGAGTTATGAGTTCAATACCTGGTTACGGTGGTGGAGCACTTATCCCTAATGTCTTAGCTTCATATTGTTGTCCTTGTTTCTTTTTAACAGTAGGGTTCACCCTGTACAAGGCCTGGGTGCCATTTGAGGTAGTGGGTTACGTTAAGAGGTAGTTTATATGGATAGGAGGGGAAGATAATGCTTGACTCTAGACTTGAACAGGTTAAGATTGTAGTGATTGGGGAAAATTCCTTTTGAGATTCTGTTCCACAGGGCAGTGGTTCACAGGAAGAAGCTGCTTTATTTATCACCAATGAATTATGGAGGGAATGTGAGGAATTTGCTACTATGGCATAGCAGGCCCTAGCCATGAAGGTTAGACCTGATAGAACCAAGATATGCAGTTTGTCTGATTAATTTTCATGGTAGTAGCGATAGAGCAATGAGAGACTTGCCACATCTCACCTGTTTGAGAGAGGGTGGAGTTGGAAAATAATACTTCTTCAAAAAGGACTTAGAGATGCTTTTGAACTCTATCAAGATTGGAAAGTGAGGACTGGGCACCTCCTGCCCAAATATGGCAACAGTACTCCATTTCTGGCTTTATCTACCTCTTATAAAGTTAGAGGATAAAAGAGGAGTCAGGTACTTACTGGCGTGGTACAGAGAGTTAATAATTTTACCTGCATTTTTAGTGATGGATTGTATATAGGAGTTCCACTTGAGGTCAGGTGTGAGTTTGAGGCCCAGTATCCTCTCAAAGCACTGGGCGTCCTTGAGGAATATCTGTTTATTGATACTTGGTGGTAGTTTGGGTCTGGTCAGTGGTGATGGATTGTAACCAGTTTGATCTTAAAGACATTGAATGCAACCAACCAGTTTTTTCCCCACTGAGAAGTTAGTGTACTAGGTACTATGGTTATATTAGTAATATGTTTACTTTTATGATTTTACAGAGATATCTAACACTTTTGCCCCAGCCCCTCAACCTCTGGTGTCTTACTCTCAGGGTTGAGGTGTCTACTCGGTCCTAACCAAACTTAAGGGAGTGGCCATAGGTCCCCAGAGCATCTGTAGATTATTTGACCTGTCTGCTGGTTTAATCCTGCTTCCTGCCCATGCTGTGATTTGTTTGATCCAGATAGCAGAAGAGATGTCCGTCTATTCATGGTCGACTGAAGATGTCGACATGGCTGGGGAGTGTGTGCTAAGAAATTTAGAATGCAGCAAAAAAAAATTAATATTTGCAGAAAGCTGGACAAACATCAATTCAATGATTGAATTGGTAATGTCTTTTATATAGCAGAAAAGAATGGTAGAGAAGAGAAACGGGTTACAGAAAAGAAAAGTAAAAAAAAAAAACTCATACACTGGATTCTAGACAGAGAGAGAGTATATGTGATTATCTTGTTGTTAAATCGTCTCAGAACGATATATGACTCTTGCGATAGAGGGATAAAGATTTCTGTGCAGGGCTTAAAGTTATAGTGGCGTTCCTCCTTCCAACGCTTGCCTGGGCCAATTCTCTTTTCTCTTTTTAAGAATTTTCTCCCGTCTGTCTTTCTCAGCATAACTACACATTTATATAGATAAACCAGGCTGGTTATAACTGACTCTTGACCCTACTACTTCGCATGCGATTATGACGGAGTTCTGGATGCTTCAACTAAAATCATGTGAATTCCAAAGTTCCTTCTAGCTTACTCAGCTCTATTTCAATTTTTAATCAATAAAATTATTTTGACCATTTCCATTGTTTCTCTGATGACCAGATTCAATGGGTACAACTTCTGCCCTAGATCAAATTTCCAAATCAGTAAACAAAATGCTCTGATTTAATTTCGCTATTCAAATCTACTCCAATTTCACTAAAAAAAAATATATATATATATATGTATGTATGTGTGTGTGTGTTTCCCAGACTCTCTCTCTCTCTCTCTCTCTCCCTCTCACAGATATAGCAAATACTTAAAGCCTAGATAAAGTGTGAATGAAAGTTTTATTATATTTATTTAATAAATTCTATCAGTGGTTTGGTTTGTTTTGTTTTACAGCTTACCAGCCTCCATGGGTTATTTAATGCTGATGAGATTTTTATTGCTGGTAATTTTTTTTTTTTTCAAAAATGTATTGCTGGTAATATTTTTTCAGAAATGTATTGCTGGTGATAATGTATTGCTGGTAACAATTTTTCTTCAAAAATTCATTGCTGGTAATAATTTTTTACAAAAATATATTGCTGCTATTTTTACACTTTCATAGGGTTTTGACCTCAGTTTGGGGGTTAACTATTTGCCCATAGCTGGGACCCTAACAGATGCTACCACCGCAGGTCAGGGTGGGCCTGAGAAAACAAGCAATTAAGAGGTCATTCCACACTTCTCAAAATCTCCTGATCAGAGGCCTTGTTGTTGGATGAATAGTTTATTGTTTTACCCAGGACACTCTATCAGTGATATCACAGGTTATATAACCATCAAGTAGTGAAAGATGCCTTCCAAAAGTTAAACAAATTATTAAGAAATAGGAAAATTTTGTTAGAAACAAAGAAAAGAGTGCTGAATTGTTATCCTCTATCATAGTAAATGCTGGAAGATCTCATCATAGATGAAGAAAAGATTTGAAATAACAGAAATGGGGTTCTAAAGATCCTGAGAACAATGAACAATGAGGAAGTTTTTAAAGAAAATAAAAAACTAGGACACTTATCCTTACAATCAGAAAGCATTAACATTTCTGGACCAGAAAGAGGGCTTGGAAAATTTGATATATTGAATGAAGGAAAGGAAGAAAAAATCAGCAAATAATCAACCTAATTGTTTTCACACTATCTTCTGCGCTTAGTACATCAAAAACTTAGTGAATATAAGTAACTTTTTTTTATTTGGATAGCATGATGAAATCATACTGTGGACTGAACATGTGAACAATGAGGAAATTTCAGAGAAAAATATAAACTAAAAGGACACTTATAGTTAGAATCAAAAAGAGACATTTAAAATTTCTGGAACACATAAATGAGGAAAGAGAACTTGGTGAATATGACACTCATGGGGCATACCAAGGGACAACAGAGAACAGCAAATCATCTACTTCATCTTGTGCAAGTGGATATCATATCAGGAAGAAAGAAGGATTGTAAAAAAGCAAATATGCAAAGGTTTGAACGAGGTTGTGAAGAGCCATAATAGCTCACATCATGGAAAGACATGACACATTTTGCTGTTAAGAATAGCATTTTAAATATTGTTATAAAAGTATTGCTATTATTATTATTAAAAAAAATTACAGTTATTAATGTAAGAAAAACTTTTCCATAATGGAACTATATTTAAGGAGGTAACCCAAAATAACAGAAAATCAAGAGTCATTCTTAGTTACAACTTTGAAAAATAACTGTGAGTCATTTTGAATTTTTTTCTCTTTAATCATGGCTTACATTGATATTTTTTGAGCAGATGACAAATAAATCTTACAGAATTATATTTCATTTTAAAATATTCTCTTAACAATAGTTGGCATGAAGTTTGAAACAAACCATTCCCCTTCAGATATCTTATCCAAAATCTTCATTGAGTGAGTGATAAACATTTTGGAGATCATAATCACTTTTGCTAGTCATCTAGATTGTGGTTAGTCAAGTAACATTTAACCATGTCCAAAACATAAAATAAAATTTGTATATTTCTATTTTACCTGAGGTTTATCCCTTAAAAGCTTCTTGAAGCATTATGACAATTTCTACAGCAGTTTATCCAAAAATAAGACAGAAATTCATAAGAGAGTTGAGTGACTTCATTTGCGGCCACAAGTAACAAAGCGGTTTGGGAAATCAGACTTAAAAGTCACATCACTGTATCACTAAAAAATAAAACAGGAATATATCTTATAATCTGAGGTGTAGTTCAAAATAAAATGAAAGGGAATAGCCACTGTAGTGGAGGAAATAAAGAGGAAAAAGAATGACCAGAAAAGCAAGTCTAAAATAGTAATGACCAAGAATCCCACAATACATGCAGAACTGCATGAGAATTTTACAGAGACATAAACAGAGATAGAAAATGAAACATAAGATTAGATGCTATGACAAAGACGTTTATAATGTAATACAACCATGTGAAAAGAAAAATAACCAAACAAAACTTGGAAATTTAAAAATAATTACAAATGTTGAAACCTCAAACTAAAATCACCTATTCTAAGAACACACTAGAAAATAATCACCTGGAAGTTCCAGATCCAGATAGAATCCATAAATATTGATACAAGAAATACCACACAGTATATGATAAAATGCCACATAGTATATGATAAATTGTCACAGCAACTTGAAAATTACTTTAACCCTTTGAAACCTAACCACCACTTTACCAGTAGTAGAGAAAATTGACTTAATGCCCAGCTACTAGTTCAACGGTGGGTAAACACTTGCATTGTGTTTTGCTATTTTTGTGCATCAAGAGAAGCAGGGTAGAATGGCACACACACACAAAAAAAATAATAATTTGGGTGATAAAATGAAAGTATGCAATCATACTCTCTCCTTGCTAAGTATAATGCTTATATTTTTGTAACTATTTTTATATCTACCATGAAACATTATATACCAATTATTTGTGAATTTTGACTCAGGAGCTCAAGCAGAAGGGTTAAAATTGTTCAGGAATGCAGGATTCAAAGGGTTAAGAAATCTTTCAGAATGGATGACCAGAAGCATAACAACCATATCTTAAAACACTGAAGTAGGAACCCAAATGAGCAACTACAGTGTCATCATGATGTTTTGATTACACAAATAATAGAAGACATTGCTGTAAACAAGAGAAAAAGGAACAGTCAAATTGTAAATGTGTCTATGTCAGTGAACCACAGAGTAAAAAAAAAAGGATGTGAAAAATTGGAAATATCCAGAGGACTTTGCTAGAGAGTGAAGAAAAATGTAGAACATTATAGTTAGAGTATTGCCTTTAATTGCTAGAATATTTGGACTGTACCAAAAAACACTAAAATCAAGATTGGGTGAATTAGATATTTGAGGAAGAGTTGAGAGTGTCCAAACAATTTCATTACTGAGGTCTGTGAGGATACTGAGAAGAATGCAGGGATATTTGAGACTTGTTGTCACTCAGTCTCCAAGGATAACCATCAGCCACTTGGTTCAGGCAAATGAATGAAACATAAATAACAATATGGTGAAGACGGGGAAGATAGTCGAAAGAAGAAAGAATAGAAACAGAAAAAAAAGATTTTTAATTTTAATATTTTTTGTTTTTTACCAGCTGTAAGGAAAAGCTGGTAATGGGAATGAGTTGCCTGAGGACAGCAAAATCAGTGTCAAGATAATAGACAACACTTGAGATATTCTGAAAATGTTGTCTTCCAAAGGTCAGTAATCAGCTATGAGTTTGCATCAGTGAATGTTAAAACACCTACACAACACTTCTTTTGTGATTTTCTTCCTCCTTTTCTCTTAGGCTGTCTCTCTCTCTCTCTCTCTCACACACACACACACACACACACAAAAATACATCTGACATGTGAAATTACATAATACAAATACTATTGAGAAAACACACACTTTGCCAAATTTCTGTTCATCTTGGAAATCAATAAAGTGTACATGGATGATAGTTTTAAAAACAGAGTCAGTTATTTATGTAGAAGTTTATCATGAAAACCTTCTCTGGCTGGGAATAGAAAACTTTACAAGTCAAAAAAGCTAAATAGAATATTAGATTTAAAATCAGAGGAAACTCTTACAGTTCTTCTTCTACAGGGTGCGATTGGTATATTGTCGCCATTTTATATTTTTAATTTTGTGCATGCAACATGGAAACCTACATCAAATGCCTTGAGGAGGTAGTACTGCCTTGGCTCAAGAGGATGGTTGCTGAAAGACCCTATGTCTAGCAACAGGACTCTGCACCATGCCACACAAACAGTAAAACCCAGTCATGGCTGTTAGACAATTTCTGCAACCATATCACTCTTTAAAACTGGCCATCTAACTCCCTAGACTTCAACACCCTTGATTATTATGCATGGGGCACAGTTGAGCGAGAGACCAACAAAACCCCTTGTAACACCAAAGATGAACTGAAGGCAAGGATTATGGCAGCATTCACCAACTTAAACAAGGAAAGCATTCAAAAGAGTTGCAGGAGATTCCGAAGTTGTCTGGAGGCAGTGGTTGAAGCCAATGACAATTTTATTGAATAAATTTACTCTTCAGTATGTCAAGATATTTTTGTGTAATTTTGGTAAATATATCTGTTAAAATGAGATGTTAGTGTCCTTTTCATGTTTGCATTTTTTTAGATGACAATTTATCCATCCCACCATTTTCTACCTTTATGATCATGACTCTCCACAATTTCCTGTCTATTGTAGCTCTTAGTATAGCTTGTCTCCTAATTATTGTTCTGGCAATCATTTACACAAGCTTGTTAGGTAAATTATACACTGCTTTCCTCTGTCCCTTTTTTTATTTATTCATTCACCCCAAGAAAGGTGAAAATGCCACTAACACACAGAGGGTTACTGGGAGTGAAAGAGAATGAAAAGGAACCTGAAACCCAATCCTAAACAGGAAACAAGGGATAAACCTCTACTCCTGTTCAAAAGACCAGAATGGAATGTGAACCAGAGGTGAACCTATTTACTCCAATCAAGGAAAAAAAATAATAAATAAAAATTTAGAGTTTAGGCAGAGACATTAGAAGTATAGACTTGAAGTAGACTTTAAAAGGAACCAGAAACCCAATCATAAACAAGAAACAAAGGATAAATCTGTACTGTTGTTCAAAAGACTGCAAAGAAGTATGAACTGGACCATAGAAGAACCTATCTACTCCTGAGAAAAACCTTGCCTTCAATATGTCCTTTGAGTGTCACACTTTCCAAGACCTCTTTCCTCATTAGAAATTTCAATACTCCCTGATGCTACATATATGTCCTTTTGTTCCCATTTTCTCTAAAACCATGGAATTTTCAAACACCCCATTTAAAATATATCATTTAGTTCTTAATTTTATTGTTGTATATTGTCTTGAGAGTTCTTTCTGATTTTTTATCCTAGCATCTTGACTTCAGTCATTTTGGTGCCACCATAATGTGGTTTTCCTCTGAATTTTCTACATATATATTTTCATGGCAATTGTTCTAATAAGCTTTCTTCCTTGGTACTTCAACCACATAAATTTAAGCGTACTACTACATTGGCAATTATGTCTCACCATTTTACTATTGAAATAGTTTAATGTAGCAGTAAGTTCTATTAGTTTCTTTCTTGTACTTCTGTCTTTTGGTTTCTTGTTTTCTTGTCACCTATGATCTTCAAAAATTTAAATGCAACATCAATTGCTATCTTCTATGTCTCCAAATCTTAGTCATTTAATGTCCTTTCTCCTCACTAATGTCTTCTCATTTTTTTTCAGTCTCAGTAAACCTTTTGCATCTTAGTGGCTTTATCATTTACCTTGGGTGAAATGATTCAAAAAAATGTAAAAGGCTGATATTAAAAAATAGGTTTAATTTTATAAAACAACTACTTGTAATTCATACAAATATTATGACTGAAACTAGTAACTCCTTCTTACTTGACAGCAGTACTCAGAAAGCTGCTTGACTAATCATGAAAATTTAATTTGCCACTTGCTTAATTTTAAGGAAAAAAATATTTTGTGGGTTTTTCAAACAACCCATGGTACTAATGAAGGTTAAATTATAAATTCCCTTCAGAATGTAAGTGGTCATTGTTTTCTGCAACTTCTTTACCTTTAATATCTGTAAACTAAGTGTTACCATAATTGTTCTTGGGAAAGATTGTTGAGTGATTTCTAATTGCTTTCTTCTTTTTTTTTTGAATTCAGAGTTGTTTATTGTCTAGGCTGGTTGCCAACCAAGGCTAGAGAACTGACTCTGTTCTGTTAAAAAAGGAGAAAAGATAGATTCACGTCTTTCCTAAGAATATGTGTTTGAAGTTAATATCAACTGGCCTCAGCTAGAACTTGAACCTGACTCATTTATAACTAAAAGGCAACCTGAAGTTCTCTGTAAGTGCAGTCGAACTAAAATATAGACTTAAAAATATGAGAAAGGTATTATTTGAAAGTACATAAACAAGGATAGGGTGTTTCAATCTTTAAGTGTCATGTCCTTTCAGTGATCATAGCTCTCCACAGCTTCCTTTCTTTTGATATCTATAAACTGTTTTACAGGAAAAACAATTTCTAGGAATACAGTTTTGCAACTGTATTAAATATATTTACTAAACTTAGCTTAGTCTGACACAAGGAGGGAATCAAACTCAACACACAAGTGAACTGGTCTACAAGTTTATCTTGCTACTCATAAAATTCAGTAGATTAATACTAAGTTTGGTTTAGTCTGGTATAAGGCCATAAAAACAGAGTATCCATTGAGGCTTTGAATGCACCACACCAATAAAATGTCTATCTTTCAAACCTTTGCTCTGTACATAATGTCATATTTTATTATGCAAGTCAGTGTTTCCTTCATAAAATCGGTATTAACTATCCAATTTGATTACTAAGAAAGAATAGTATTCATGTTGAGGGAAAAGAAGGAAAAAAAGAAAGGAGAGGAAGAATGGAAGAAGAAGAAAAGGAAAAAAGGAGAAGTGGAAGAGGGAAAATAGAAGAAAGAGATGAGGAAAGGAAAAAAGAAGGAAGAAGAAGTAGGAAAAAAGAAAGAGAAAAAACAGAATAGGGAAGAGGAAAAGAGAAGTAGAAGAAATAGAAAAAAGAAGAAAAGAAATGATGATGAAAAGAGGCATGGAAGAGGGAAACAGAAGAGAGAAGAGAAAAAAGAGGAAAGAAGAAATAGAAAGGAGAAGAAAAGTGGCATAGAGGAGGCAAATAGAAGGTGGGAAAAAAAGACGAAAACACAAGAGAAAAAGAGAAGTGGAAGAAGGAAAATAGGATGAGGAAAAAAGAGGGAAAAGAAACAAGGAAAAGGAAAGAAGAGATACAGAAGAGAGTAATAGATGTTGGAAAAATGAGGGAAGAGGAAGTAGAAAAAAGGGAAGAGGGAAAAGAAAGAAAAAGAAGAGGTAAAAGGAAAGAAGAGGAGGAAGGAAAGAGAAAATAGGAAAAAAGAAGAGTATAGAATATTATAGTTATGCATATGTGGATACTGGCGGGATTGGCTATTGGCAGACTGAAAATATTCTGTCTGCTTTGTCATATCCATCAAGTCAGAAGCAGATCAAGTATAGATTTTTGTGCCAGACTCAAATGATAATAAATGCACCAATGTAACCTGCACCACCACAACCAGGACTCTTCTCTTATGCAATCTGATTTAGTTTTCATTTCTCTCTAGTTCTCTATGTTTTCCCCACCCTTTCTACTTGTCTTATCGTTCTTTTTTTCTTGCCACATTTGATGGAAAATATATATTTGATTTTCTGCATATTTCTATATTGGCTGGATAGGATAGTAAGTCGATGTCTGTGAATGTTATAAAGGAAATGGACAGTGAGAGAGATAGGAAGATAAATAACAGTAAGAATCAAAGATAGAAATAGACAGAAAATACAAAGCAGATAGAGGAGAATAAGATAGATTAATTGATATGAATGAACAGAGACTGATGAATGCGCAAAAGTGGACTGACCTGAGCAGATAAATATGAAATGACCAAGATAGATAAGAAGGGCTGCTGAAAAGTTCTCTGCTCAGCACGCTTCCCAAAATCTGACCAATTGACTAAATATCAATTTTTTTGTTTTTTTTGCAAAGTGTTTCTTTTTAGCACCTCACATAGATATCATACCAAGTGGCTTAAGAATGCTACTACTGACCATGCAAGCATTCAAACACTTAATTTTTCAGTTTCTCAATCCCTCATGCAGATAGTTAACTTCCCCACTCATTTTGCCTACAACCAGGAAGGTAAGGCCTCTCTTCTCGATCTGTGTTTTACCTCCATCCTCGAGTCTTGTAGTGCCATGCAACTCTGCCCTCTTGGTAACTCTGATCATGCGGTAGTATCTGTTAACATCTTCTTCAACTCCACCCCCTGCAAAGAACCTCCTACCAGTAGAACTTCGTTCTACTATCAATGAGCTGACTGGGACTCGTTCCGTGATTTCCTCAGCGTTGTCCCCTAGGATGTTGTCTTTACGCTCCCCGTCCAAGAATGGGCTTCTGAGGTCTCATACTGGGTTAAAGCTGGAATCGATGCTTTCATCCCCCTCAAGAAAATATAGGGTCAAGTTGTGCTCCTCCCCTTGGTTCTCCGCTGCTTGCTCAGCCGCCATCGCCCATAGGAACCACTTCTTTCACCTATTTCGTAGCAACATGTCGGACTGCAATAGACATCTCTTTGCCTCTGCCTGTAATGAGTGTAAACGTGTCCTCAACAATGCTAAGTCACTATTTGCTGCTTGGATGAAGGAGCATATTGCATCTTGCAAATTTCGCTCCAAAGATTATTGGCGTCTCTGCAAGAGCATACTGAACAATTGCAAACCCTCTATACCTACTTTGTTCAACCAGTTCGAAGTCCTGACCTCCTCTGCCGACAAGGCTGAATGCTTTGCTTGGAAATTTTCATTCAACTCAACGCTCGACTCTTCCGGTGTACCCATACCCGACTTCCCTCTTAGAACTGAGGCCCTATTGAGTGGGTTACACATAACCCCGTCTTTGGTATTGGGCGTTATCTCCAATTTAGACCCCAACAAGGCTAGTGGTGAGGATGAGATACCAGCCATTGTCTTGAAGAAATGCACGCCTGAACTGGCACCCTCTCTCTCTCTAAACTATATTACTGCCTCAAGGAATCTTGTTTTCCTGACTGCTGGAAGTCCTCTTCGATTGTTCCTGTCTTCAAGAACTCTGGCGACCCCTCTGACCCTTCTAATTACTGTCCTATCAGTCTCCTACCCCTCTTCGGCAAAGTCTTCGAAGCCCTAATCAATGCTGAAGTGGTTAACCACCTTACATCCCATGATCTGCTCTCAGACAAGCAATATGGCTTCTGCTTTGCCTGATCTACAGCTGATGTGCTTACAGTCATCACTGAAACTGTCTACCAAGCTCTTCAAAATAACGGGGAAGCTCGTGCCATGGCCCTAGACATCTCCAAAGCATTTGATAGGGTTTGGCATGCCGGCCTTCTTCGCAAGCTCTAGGGTTATGGTATTGTAGGTTGATTGTTTGATCTAATACAATCATTCCTGTCAAACCGTGAATTGAAGGTCATTCTCAACAGATTCTCCTCCAGTTCCTATCCCACGAACACAGGTGTTCCTCAAGGCTCCATCCTAGGCTCTACTCTATTCCTTATCTACATAAATGACCTTCCTGATGCCATAAATTCCCAAGTTGGCATCTACACGAATGATACCACAATTTACTCCGGCCTCAAAAACAAATCTAGTGTCGCTGACAAAACTAACCTGGCTGTGCGTCTCGAAAAGGACCTTCAATCGGTTGTGAACTGGGGCAGGAATTAGCTGGTCAACTTTAATGCCTCAAAAACAAAACTGCTCTCTATTAATCACCACAGAGATCCTTCCCTGCCCTCCATTAGAATGTCTGACGCTCAACTTCATGAGAGCACCTCTCTGTAGCTGCTTGGTCTCACGTTGACTGCTGACCTGAGATGGAACAAATACATTGAGTCAATTGCTTCGTCCACTGCAAAGAAAGTTGGCTCCCTGTGCCACGCCAGGAAATTTTTCTCCTCGGAATCGATCCTTCAGATCTACAAATCAACAATTCGCCCTTGCATGGAGTATTGCTGCCATATATGGTCTGGAGCCCCTTCTGTTTGCCTTGAGGTTCTTGAATAGCTCCAGAGGTGGATATGCAATATAATTGGCCCTGTTCTGGCATCTTGCCTACAGTCGATCTCTCACAGACGTGCCATCGCCTCGCTCTGTCTTTTTTACAAATACTTTCATGGTAATTGCTCTGAGGAGCTGCATTTACTGGTTCCCAGACTTCATGAATTCAAGCGCCCTATGAGGCTGGCATCCCGCTCTCACCCTTTCACTGTCGAAACTCCTAAATGTAGCTGTCTCTTCTACTCTAATAGCTTCATATCTCACACCTCTCGCCTATGTAACTCCCTTCCCTATTCCAGTTTCCCTGAGAGCTATAATCTCCAACTATTCAAATGTAATGTCAATCGACATCTCCAGTTGCCTTGATCTATCCACTATCCTTCTTCTTATCCTTTCTTCTATCACTCCTATCTGATCTTGCTCCAAATCTTCTGTAACCCCTTGCATCCTAGTGGCTTCCCGCCTTGCTTGGGGTGAAACGCTTAAAAAAAAAAAAAAAAAAAAAAAAAAAAGAAGATACACAGACGTGAACAGAGAGAGAGAAAGAGAGAGATGTGAAGAGCAGAGAGAGAGAGATGTGAAGAGCGGAGAGAGAGAGAGAGAGAGATGTGAAGAGCAGAGAGAGAGAGAGAGAGATGTGAAGAGCGGAGAGAGAGAGAGAGAGAGATGTGAAGAGAGGAGAGATATGTGAATCGATTTGGATAGATGGATAGGTTGATTTGTTTTTCATGGCTTATGAACCGTCAAGTCAAAATATATTTTGGATTGTAAGAATAATTGTTTTCTTGGTTTTTATTTTATGAGTGAATATTGCATTAATAATTTCTTTTTCATAATAACAATGATTTTTCCAGATGCAAGTTTTACTATTTAACCAACAGCTGGGGAGAGAAGAGATGGATTCATACCTTTCCCAAGGCTATTTACACATAAGTGAATGTAATGAACTTGACTGGAATTCCAGTTTCTCATTTTGAGCTGGTGTCCATTACACCAGCCACACATCCACTAAATGGATGGATGTAAATAGACTGAGCAATAAAAGTTGATAGAAATGGATCTGGACATAAATAGACAGTGTATGACAGAGAAAAATGTAAATAGACAGAAGTAGATTTAGAACAAGACCTAGGTAGACATGAATAGAGGCAAGACTTGATGAAGAGAGAGAGGAACAAGCTGGGAGTGAGTGACAGATCCAAATTGGAATAAATAAATATCAATCATGACAGAAAAATGCTATAAAATATAAATGGAAAGATGGGGTATAGAAAATGATGAGCCAATGTTACAGAAAAACTAAGAAAGAAAATCACAAGCAGATTAATATAGAACATATTTTTTAAAAAAAGCATCAATTCATCAATATTAGCCGACTGTAACAACCAAGATGACTGTGGACATGGGGGAGTCCAGGAGGAGAAACTAAAAACCAAATTGATTATATAACCATCAACAAAAGATTCAGGAATGCAATGATTCACTGCAAAACCTACCCAAGTGCCAACTGCTAAAGTGATCATCACCCTCTTATATGTAAACTAAGAGTGAAACTGCGGAAGCTGAAGAAACCTAATGCAGCACCCAAATTGCAATACAACAAGCTCCTGAGTGATCCTAATCAAAAAGAAAAAATATATAGACAATGTGAAGAGAAGATAAGAGGCACGCAATGGAAACTCAAAATGGGATGCACGAAGAGATGCTTTAGTGACATCAGCAAATGATAACATCCCAAAGGAGACAGGACAGAGAAGGAAAAACAATTGGATGACTGATGAGATTCTCAATGTGGTGGAAAGAAGACAGAAAACTCTGCCAAGATATGGGATGGAGTACAGAAAATTACACAATGAAATAAGGACCAAATGCAGACAAGCTAAAGAAGAGTGGCTAAACAAAAAATGCGGGTATGTTAAAGACACCAGAACATTCATTCATGCTCAGAATATTATCAGAAAGAGCAATACAGATGCAGAAGGACATGTACCTATGTTTCATAGACTATGCAACGGTTTTCAACAAAGTATGCCACAAGGATCTGATGGAACTGCTCAGCAACCTTGATATATTTGGGAGGGATATCAAAATAATCAAGAACCTATACTGGCAGCAAACAGCATGTATACACATAGGGAATGAGTTCAATGACTATACGAAAATAGAAAGGGGCATAAGGCAAGGATACGTCTTCTCACCCGACCTGTTCAACCTATACAGTGAGGCAATTCTGAGAGAATTGGAAACCTGACCGGGAATTAGCATTGGCAGACAAAACCTTAACAACATAAGATACGCAGATGACACAGTACTAATAGCAGACACAGAAGAGAAATTACAAAATCTCCTACAGAAGGTAGCGACAGGGAGTGAGAAGGACTAAGCATAAACTACAAGATGGAATGCATGGTCATTAGTAAGAGGAAGAGTCTGAAGTGCGATTTGCAGGTAGGGAATGTTAGAATCAAGTAGACGCAGAAGTTTAAATATCTGGAAATCATCTTAACAGAATGTCTTGCGACACTGAGATCCGTAGACGTATTGGGATGGCCAAAGAAGCATTCCAAAAGCTGAACAGAGTATCGCAAGACAGGAGGATTTCTTTGGTAACAAAGAAAAGAATACTGAGCTGTTACATGACATCTGTTCTTCTTTACAGCAGCAAATATTGGACAATTTCCTCAAGAATGAAGAAGAGACTCAAGGCAACGGAGATGTGGTTCTACAGATGGATACTGAGGATATCATGGACTGAGTATATGAGCAATGATGAAGTCTTAGATAGGTTACAAACAAGGAGAAGGCTTATACTTAACATCGGAAAGAGTCAGTTGAAGTTTCTGGGACACATAATGAAGTAAGAGAGTCTGGAGAATCTGATACACACGGGTCAAATAGAGGGAAAGTGAGATAAGGGAAAGCAGCATGTGACATACCTGATGAGCTTGAGCAGGTGGATGAAAGAACGTGGTCTGGGGGAGGAAGCAGAGGAAAGGAACTTGCTGAGAGCTACAAGGGATAGAGGGAGGAGGAGAGCCATGATCGCCTACATTCTGAAAGGACATGGCACATAAAAAGAAAAGAACAAATATGATTCAATACTCAGAGAGAGAGAGAGAGAGAGAGAGAGAGAGAGAGAGATCATTGCAGGCAAGAGATGGATCCAGATCTGGAGAAAAAGGAAATATGAGGGCGGGGAGAGGCTGACTCTGACTGATTGACAGCAGAATCCATTCCATTCAAGGCATGGAACCAAATCTGGAGGAAAATGTAAGATAGAAATTAAGAGGGAGTAATGATAGATTCCACATCAGACAAATAGAGAGAGAGAGAGAGAGAGAGAGTAATAGTTACAACTATTGCAGGCAAGGCTGGGCCCAGATCTGGTGTAAAATGAATGAATAATAATAATGATCTTGGTCTTGATAACAGAACAAATAGAATGAAAATGTGGAACTTGGTGAAAGGGTGAGGTTGGGCTTAAAGTCAGAATGTCCATGAAAGTGAAATTAAATTAAATCAAAGTATTAATGCCTGTAGCTAGAGCAGTTGAAAAGGACTTTTCATGTTAAAGACAAAGACATGCTACTAGGATGCAGGGGGAGGTTATTATGTTGGTGGTAACATATTGCTTAGTAGAGAATGTGTATTTGGAGGGATGGGGGTTGAATGCACAAATAAAATTTGTTGTCAGTGCAAATTATCGTAGTGTGGCAAAAATTAGTTCGGAAATATACATTTTTTCACATTTTTTTTTTTCAATATTTTAAAACCTTTTCTTCATCACTCACTCTTTCTTCTCCCATTCTCTTAATTTTCTTTTTTCTTTCATTTCATTCTCTCTCTTTCTTCTTTCATTCCCTTCCCACTCTTCTCTTACCTCTCTTTCTTCTCTCATTCTCTTCCCTTTCTTTTTTCTCTCATTCTCTTCCCTTTCTTCTCTCATTCTCTTGCCTCTCTTATTCTTTTCCATCTCTTTCTTCTCTCATTCTCTTTCTACTCTCATTATCTTCTCTTTCATTCTTCTCTCATTCACTCGCATCTCTCCCCTCCCTTTCTTCTCTCATTCTCTTCCTTCTCTTTCTTCTCTTATCTCTCTTTCTTCTCTTATTCTCTTCCCTGTCTTAATTCTCTCATTCTCTTGCATCTCTTTCTTCTCTCATTCTCTTCCCTCTTTCTTTCTCTTATTTTCTTCTCTCTCTTAATTCTCTCATTCTCTTTCCTCTATTTCTTCTCTCATTCTCTTCCCTCTCTTCCCCTCTTTCCTCTCTCATCCTCTGTCATCTCTTTCTTCTAATATCTTTTTTTTAATCTAAGTCTTTTTTCTTCATTTTTTTTCTCTACCTTCTTACTTGTGCTGTTAATTTTCAAAGATATCCACTCAGAAATTTTACTAATTTTATTTTATTATAAGTAATTTTAGTTGATAATTATTTGAATTATTATGAAACTTTTTAGTACTATAAAACAACTAATTTTATCTTTAGCCTTATTAATTCTAGAAATATCAGCAATCTTGGACCTTCGTGTCCCCACCAAAATGCTGTATAAAAGGAATGGTTGGGTAATAAAACCTAAACATATGATAAAAACGAATTTTTTTGTTCTTGACAATTTACAATAAAAATATGAGACATTATTTATTTATTAAATTGTTTATTTACAAGAATTATTTTTTATTTACAACATTTTAAAAACTAATTTAAAACTGATGCAATGCAATATTTATCATTTACCAATTTATAAAGAAATAAATATAAAACAATTTTTTGTTCATAAATTTATAAACATTTATTAAATTATTAAAATATGTGAATCAACTATAGGGAAACCCTTATTATTAACCATTTTATAAAGTTTGAATTGATTGGCAATTAACCAATGTTTTGACAACCATTCCAATAAACAATCTAATTAATAAGTAGTATTTATTATTTTTGCTGTCAATTTTCAAGAACAAAGAAAATGTAAAAATTCACTTTTTAGGTTTTATTAAAATTTTTAAATGCTTTTTAAAACAATAAACATTGCCAAGAGTGAAGGTAGTTAAAAATGTAAGTGGTGTCAAGGGGAAAAACCTTCCTTTTAACACACTGTTTTTTTTTTTTGTCAGCATGAAGGTCCAATATTGCCAAAATATGTACATTTATTAATTTTAGTTGCATATTTCAATGTGGTAAACCTTTTTAACAAAAGTATCAACCAAGAATAAAAAATTCTAGTTCTGGGGTGGTTCACTTTCCCAGTGATTTATAACATCTGTATAGAGTTTTCTTTTTTTAAGATCATGCTCCACTCGACTGAAGCCTTTCAATCTGATATAAGTACATGGATGATACTATTAATTTTTCAAAATTATCTATTCAAAAAATTATTACTTTTGTTATTTTATTACCACTAATTTTACATGTTACTTATTTGAATTATGATTAGAAAGTGAAAAAATATTGATTTCTATAATTTTATCACAACTCATTTTATTACTCTTCTTATTAATTCTAGAAATATTTATTAATTTCAATACTATTATTATATGCAACCTCAACAAAGAAACATGTTATTTTCCCTATAAATATTATATCTATTTTTCAGTATAAAAAGTATCAATTGTTTTTTGTTTTTTTATTATGAGAGGTTGCTGAAAGATTTTGCTTAAGCAAGAAACCCTTCAAAAAAATTCAATGAAATTCGATCATTTCCAAAAGCTCCTACAGAAGCTAGCAAAGTAAAGTGAGAAGACATGACTAAATATAAACTACTACATGATGGAATGCATCATTATTAGTAAAAGACTGAGTCCAAGATGCAAATTACAAATCAGGAATACTAAAATCAAACAAGTACAAAAATTTAAATATCTATGAAGTGTTCTAACAGAGAACAGAAAATGTGACATTAAGATCCAAAGACATATTAGGATGGTCAAAATGCATTCCAAAACCTAAGCAAAGTATTAAAAGTCAGAAAAATATCTAGGAAGTGTTCTAACAGAGAATAGAAAATGTGGTACTAAGATGCAAAGACGTATTAGGATAGTCAAAGGTTAAGCAAAGTATTAAGAGACAGAAAAATTTTGTTCTAAACAAAGAAAAGAGTATTGAACTGTTACATGATATCTGTTCTCCTATATGGCAGCAAATGCTGGACAATCTCAATGATGATAAAGATTCTTGAAGCAACAGAAATGTGGTTCTACAGAAGGATGCTGAGGATACCATGGACCAAATATGTGAGCAACAACAAGGTTTTAGAGAAAATGAAAACAAAAAGGAAAGTTTTACTTAGCATCAGGAAGAGATAGTTGAAATTTCTGGGGTACATAATGAGGAAGGAAGGCTTGGAAAATCTGATGCTCAGGAGACAGATTGAGGGAAAAAGGGACAGAAGATAGCAGTGCATAACACACTTGATGAGCTTGAGTAAATGGATGGTAGAACAGGATTTGGGAGAAATAACAAAAAGGCAACATTTATTAAGAGTTACAAGTGACAGGAAGATGTGGAGGGCCATGATTGCTTACATCCTGAAGAGACAGGGCACATAAAAGAAGTGTGTGTTAAAAATCATTAGTTTGTTGCCATCAAGAACATAAAACAGTCATCAGCAGGGATTCTGAGTAACTGAATGAAGAATTAAATAGCAACCTTCTAAATTCACAAATTATTCTTCCTGTATTTACAGAAAATGGTAATGGTGAGTTTAACTTTTTCCATACAGGAAATATTAGTCATTCATTCACCAAAAAAATACTGTTTTTGTTGGTTGAAATTTATAAAATCTTTTTTCTGAAAACAGGTTTCTCAAATACATTATCACACTTTCTAGTATTGATTGAAGTTTCCTTCCTAACCTTTTGCTTAAGGTAGTGTGAAATGTTAACATCATGATTATATCATTATTTTTATTTTTAGCTACATGTTCTATCCACTTTAGTTCTAGCTGTTGTTGGAAGTCTTCAAGTGATATGATTTTTATATTTGGTTCTTTTTGCATGATACTGTAATGCCAGCCTATAAGAACTGATGACATGTTCTTTAAAACCAAGAGGATTCATTTGTTTGAAGCCATTTTTAATCATTGATCTAAGAAAACAGTTATATGTAGGTGACAGCTTAGATATTTCCAAACAAAATGGATGCCATGCATATCATTCAGATGAGAGTCTAGATTAGAGGAGGCTATTTAAGAACATGACTTCAATTCTTAGGTTAATATCTTGGTTTTGCCCCATCTTGTAGTGATGGACAAAACTACCACCAGCAAAGTCTATTCTATATTCAATTTCTTTATCTCCTATACTAAATTTGTTATAACTGATCCACATACCAAGTTCTTTAAAGTGTTTAGAAGGAAGAACTCCAGATGAATTGTGTAGCTCTGCTAAACATACCAAATGTTATAACATCAGATTGATTTCTCAATAATAATTATACTTTGTAATAATCTTAGAGTTGGTCACTCACAAGTGAAATGTAAAAGATTGCATTTATATCACCACATTAAAATGTGGACAATTGTTATTATTGAAAATTCTGTAATGGATAAGACAGAAAATGAATAAAGTAGAAAGGGATCCAAAATAACATTAGAAAAGAAAAAAGATTGCTTCACTGCTATGAATTGCCTGCATTTCCATATGTAAAATTGGCAATCTCATGACAAATGTTGAGAATACCATGGATATAGCATGCAGCAAATGAGGAAGTTTTTAAGAAGAATAGTAACTGCAAATAAACTGATAAAAACAACCAGAAATAGGAAGCTGAAATTTTTAGGACATCTAGTAAATTAAGAAGGATTGGAGAATTTAACACTCACAGTGCATATTGAAAACAAGAAAAGCAGAGGAAAGTGGCAGGTAGCCTTTTTGACAATTTGGGGCAAATGGATGGAAGAACTAAGAAGAAATAATCTAAGATCTCAAATCCAGACTCTTGTCTCTTGCACTGCCATAAAGTCAAAAAAATGGTGTTATGAAATAGAATACTCTCTGGAATAGACGTTGACAGGTCAACAGATGGTGGATTGACTGACATTCACTGTGGCATACTGCTTATATAGTAATACCTCATTTACATACAATACTACACCTCCCTGAACCGAAATGGTCTTATACCTTTCATTGATCTTTGACTTCTAATTATTTTTGGGAATCTAAGCTGTCTTTCTTGGTGTAAATCTTGATTTCTTAGAGGAGACCCAAAGGTCTGAGTCTATTTTCCTTTTCTGACTCCTCGTCAGATTACTGGTCATTAACATCCATAGATTTGTTCAGTTTCATTACTGGATTCATTAGTCCCCTCCTCCCCTTCATGTTCTTCACCTTCAGATTCTTCATCCATTTCTATATCTTCCGGTTCCATTCTGCTTCTGAATTGATCCACATGGGCCTCTGTACATTTTGTACATTTTTCGTTAGTATTGCTGTGTTGTGTCCTTTCTGTACTATAAAGTTCACCTTCTCTGGATTGTCTTTTTTATACCATACACTTTCACTTGTTGAAAATGACATTGTTATGGGAACTCTAATCTGTCTACCCATTACTGTGGGGGATACTTTGTAGTCTGCCGGTATGTGGAATTGCCTTATAGCTTAACAGTAATCTTGGTAACTCTTTGTATTATCATTAGATGGGGGAAATGCTTTTAGTCCCATTTTCACAGTCTGCACCATTTTTCTGTGATTCCATTCGATTGTGGGTGGTAAGGTGGTGTTTTATATGAGATGCATCCAATATTCTTTAGACAATGAGCACAAATTTTCCTTGCAAAATTCTGGCACATTATCTGAGACCAAAGTTTTAGGCACTCCATTCCTTGAAAATACTGTTTTTAATATTTGTTTTACAGTAGAGGCTTTTCTGACAGCAATCTTAATTACTTTGCGCCATCCTGAAAATGAGTCCACTAAAATTAAAAATAGCCCCATACCTTTAATACGAGCATGTTCCATGTGTACCCAAGCCCATATTTCTTTTTCTTTAGGCCACGAATGAATATTGTTTTGCCAAAATTTTTTTTTTTTTATTTCAGCACATTTTGGGCACCTTTTTACATAGTCTTCTACATCTCAAGAATATCCTGGCCACCATGCTTGTAATTTTAATCTCATTTGTGTTGATGTTATACCATAATGTACATCATTGTGTACACCTTTTACTACTTCTTTTTTTAAAATATGTTTTGATTCTTTGTAGGGTCTTTCTGCCATTGAACAATTGCGCCATGTGTTTCTTTTTATTCTGTCTGAAATTCTACTTAACACTGGATCTTGTATGGTTTCCATTTTGAGATGATTTATGGGTAACACGTCTGTTTCAACCCAGTGCAGTGTTTTATCTTTTGAATTTTTGTGATGTCGAAATCAAAGGCCATGAGTTTTATAGCCCATCTTAAAATTGTAGAAGATGTGACTTTTGGTAATTCCTTTCTGGGGTTAAATATAAACTCTAAAGGTTTGTGATCTGACTTTAACAAATATTTTCATCCTAACAAAAAATTTTGAGCTCTTTTTGTGCTCCATACTATTTCTAATGCCTTTTTCTCAATATTTAAGTAGTTAACTTCAGATGATGTTCATTTTCTTGACAGGTACATTATTGGATCATATTCTTAAAATAAAATTGTGGCTACAGCATGTTCACTTGTATCCGTAGTCAATGTCACTTCTTTTTTGGATCAAAGATTTTTGTAATCAGTTTTCTGATTAGTGCCTTTTTTAAGCTTTCAAAAACTATATTTTGTCTTTGAGTCAATTTAAATTCTTTATTCTTTTTCTGTCATTCTGCAAATGTTAGGTTGCTGTATCTAAGTAGATATTTATTATAAAAATTGGTCAATCCCAAAAAAGATTCTAATTCCTTTTTTAATTTTAAGGTGTAGATACTTCCAATATTTTATTTATCAGTTTATTGTCTGGTGAAATTCTTTCTTTAGATATATAGAATCCCAAATACGATATCTTGTCACAATTTAACTCACATTTATTGCTATTTATTGTCATACCAGAATTTTTTAATTTGTTTCAAACTTGTTCAGTTTTTTTAATTCCTTTTTACTGCAAGCACCTCTGCTTATATCATCTTGACATATAATTATATTTTTTACCCCCTCCGATCAAACTTTTTGTCTTTTGAAAAATATGGGTTAAAGTCTTAACTCAAAATGGAAGACAAGTCTATCAGGTTATTAATTGTTGTGATGTCTTTAAATTTTTCATCAATTTCTATTTGATTATATGCCAATTTCAGTTCAATCTTGGCAAGGTATTTCATTCCTACTAATTCATGATTGCCATTTCGATGTTAAGTAAGGGGAATGAATCAGAGCATATTTGATGATTCACAACTACTTTGTAATCTCTGCATATCCTCAAGTTGCCATTTGGCTTTTATGCCACAAAAATTGGTGAAGCCCAACTGCTACCACCTTGGGTAACTTTCTCCAGTATGTCTTGTTCTACTATTTTCTTTAGTTTTGCAACTACCATGAGTAAATGTGAAGAGGCATTTTTTGAGATTCAAAATAGATCGGGTGACTATTTTCTTTTAAATGAATACTCACTTTATATCCTTTCTCAAGTCTTATGTCGGGTTTTTCTGACGTTGTATAGTTTATTAATTTTGCCATATCCACTTTTAAGATGACTATTGCCAAGAGTTCATGATTTTCTGTGCATTCTACAACAGTGATGGAAATAATCTCAAAAGAGTTTTTTGTCTTGAAAGTTCCTTCAAAGAAGCCTAGAGTTTTGATGACAGATCCATCAAATTATTTTAAATTAAGATTATGTTTTCTTAATTTAGGTTTACCCATTTTTTTCCCAGAAATTCCTTTGGATCAAGGTAACATCATTCCCTGCATCAACAGGCAGGAGAAAAGTTAATCCATTCAATTTTACTGTCTCTCTACTTTTTGCAGGTGTTTTCATTGAATATACTTCTGTATTTTCAGTATGAGGGTTTACACTTTTTACCCTTTCTATTCTCTTTTTGTATCTGCACGCACATTGGAAATGGTCTTTTCTTTTACAGTCTAAACATAATTTTCCTAGGGTTGGATATTTGTTGTCATTTCTTTCATGTTCTTTGTCACAATATTTGCACTTAATTAGGATTTTAGCTGTGTTGTATGCTTCTACCTTGTTCTTAGAATTATTAAATTCATTAAATAATTCTAAATGCTGCAAGAATTCTACACTTGCTTCTAAATTCATATCATTCACTTGCAGCTTTTCTAGGATCTTATGTTGTATATAATGTCATACATGCCTTCAATTAGTCTTAGAAAGATCAATTCATCTTCTGTAGACATTTCTCTCAAACTCAGTTTTTCAAATTTGCAATATCGTGACACATCTTTCAATCTGTGTAAATATTGCATTATGGTTTCATTTGTGTTCTGTCTATTTTCTAGAAATTTTATTCTTTCTGCAAGAACCAGCTTTTTTTGGGGGGGTAACATGTTTCTTTTTATAATGGTTGAAATATCCTCATATGTTAAGCCTTGCACTATTTAGGGGTGCACCATAATATGGATATTTTCTTTATGGCTTCACATCCTTCAGAAGGCAAAAATAAATCAGTAATTTCATTCCCACCTCCAGACGATTTCTTGTCTTTACCCTAGCTAATGCTGCTAAATAGTTAATCAACATTTCTACATGCTCCAGTTCATCCAAAACAGTTAGGAATCCTATCAGTGATGCCATATTATTATCAAGTTATGAGTACTCTTTGGAATAGACATTGTCAGGTCAACAGATGGTTGCTCAACTGGTATTCACTGTGGCATATTTCTTTTTATACCAGTATCTCATTTACATACAATTGATTGTAAAGGAACAAGTATTTTTTAGACTAATAAAAGAGATCATGTATATAGCCATGATTGGCCATGATTTCAAAAGCTATGTCACATAGAAAGAGACAAATTGTATAAACATAAGCCAGGTACTTCCTGTGAGAGAAATATATTTTTTTATTATTTACATTTGGACCAATGTCCTCATCTTTGTTTCTGTTATCACAATGTTTCAGCCATTGGGTGCTATGGTCTTCTTCGGTTGTCTGTTGATCTGAGTAAACTTCATGGAATTTCAATTTCAGTGTAATTGTTCTCATCCTGCTATCCATGTCTAGGGATATCTTGTCCTTTTTCAGTACTACTCAGTTATCACCAAATTCACAAGTCAAGGCTATAATCCACTAGGCTATTGTCTTATGTGACAGTCCTGAGGCTAGAATTGGAACCTTTAAACCTAATGTTCTTATTTCAATTAAAAAATTAGGTTTATAGCTCCAAATTCCAGTTGAAAGTTATCCAGATGGACAGATACCTGAAGAAAGGCATAGGCTAAATTAGCCAAGACACTACGATATTAACAACAAATGTGAAGACATTATTCTGACTGTAAATGATGAAAATAATAATTATTCATCCCAGAAATTCAGACAAAAATTAAGATTTTTTAGTATTTTGAAATTCAAGTAAGTTCCCCAATCCAGGCCAAAAGAATGAATCATCTATATGTCCCTATTAGTCCAATTCTGTGTGTAGCACTTGCAATAATTAATTCTTATCAATGTTCAGAATGAGTACTATTATTTAAATTTTGATTAGTATTAGTTTCAGGTAAGCCTTGAAGTTGTATCTTTTTTTACCTTAGTGAGCCTATGTATTGCAACTGATTTACCAAAAGCTTTATGGCTGGCAGAAGATCAACTCTAAACATGTAGACTTACCCATTATTTTTCCTCCTGGCTTTATATTTCTTATTGTTTCTATATGCATTAATAGTATTTGTAGTAATAATCAGTTCATCTTGCGAAAATAAATTTTTGCTTAAAAATTGCTCTTTAATCTTAAATTATTTTACCAATCATGGATGACAGTGTATTGTTGGCAGAAGTTAAACTGCAGGAACTCTTAGACAAGGTAGTAAAAGAAAGCAGGAAAAAAGGACTAACTACCAAGTTTAATAAGACAGAATGTAAGTCCATCAGCAATAGGGATGGTCCAGTGTGTGAGCTATGAATTGGAGATATCAGAATAAAGTTTGTACAGAAATGTAAAAAAAAACACGATGAGACAGAAATCCAAAGGAGCATTGGAATAATGGGATGCACTCCAAAAAAAATTGTTGAAAACAAAGAAAAGAGTGCTCAACTGCTATGTTATATCTATCCTCTTATATGGCAGAGAATGCTGGACAATTTTCTTTCAGATAAAGAAGAGACTTGAAATAACAGAAATGTGGTTCTACAGATGCTGAGAATAACATGGACAGAACATGTGAACAATGAGGAAGTTTTTAAAGAAAATGAAAACTAGAAAGTTTTTAACAGTTAACATTTCTGGGGCGGAAAGAGGGCTTGGAAAATTTGATATATTGAATGAAGGAAAGGAAGAACAAATCAGCAAATAATCAACCTAATTGTTTTCACACTATCTTCTGCTCTTACTACATCAAAAACTTAGTGAATATAAATAACTTTTTTTTTATTTGGGTAGCATGATGAAATCATACTGTGGACTGAACATGTGAACAATGAGGAAGTTTAAAAAAAAAATGAAAACTAGAAGGACACTTATGATTATAAAATTAGAAAGAGTTGACATTTTTGGGGCAGATAATGAGGAAAGAAGATAATGGTTTACTTAATACCCACAGGATATATTGAAGGCAGGTGGGACAGAAAAAGACAGCATGTGAGCTACTTAACTGGTTTGAGTGAATAGATAACAAAAAGGGCAGAGAAGGATGAGAAAGAGCCAAACATTGCTTAGAGCTACAAGAGATTGAAGAGAGCCATGATTACCCATGTCCTGAAGGGAAATGGAGCATAAAAGAAGGTTTGTTATTTCAGTAGATAACTAAATCTAAGAGTGATCAGTAGTGGTAAAGTAAGTGGTGAGTGGTAAGTAATACAGAATAAGTATATCCAGTTTGAAAGTTTTCAAGGCTAAAATACAACCATAATTAATCATTGTGGTTAGTGTGGACTAATTTTGTCATATTTGTTTCTTTTTCTTAATATTTTGGCTTTATAAGATTTATATTATTTACATGTGGACTATTATCCTCATCTTTCTTGTTGCCATTACAACATTTTGTCCTTCGTCAAGTGAAGTTTCAAACCTTTTATTTAATCAACAGAGATAAACTGTTCTCATTCCATGTCTTGGGATATCTCATCTAGTTCTTATTTTTAATACTACTCAGTTATTGCTCACCCTGTTTCCACTGAATCTAAGTACACACTGCCCAGCCTAGGGATTGAACTCATAATTATTGTCACCAAATTCATAAACCAACACTTTAATCCACTAAACTATTGTCCAGATGTAAATAGTGTAAATGATGATAACGCCTCATCTCAGAAATTCAAGCAGGCATATGTTGTTGAAAAGTATTCTAATAAAATTCAGGCAAGAATTAATGCTTTATTTGTCTCCTACTACCAGAATTTGCTGTGTCTTTATTTATGTAATAATGAGAGTGAATGAAAATGGTGAAATATTTACTTAGTAAAGCCTACCTGTGATATCATGGATAAGATAAATTTTTAGAATGAATAAAAAAAATGAAGATAGTGATAATTATAAAAGTCATAAAGAATGCATTTAATGAGAAAAATGTACAAGAAATACATTCTTTCCTTACTAAATTTATTAATTTTACCAGGCTTAACTTAAATATAATTAGTGAGCTACCTACACATACATTCTGGTAGGATCATGCTTTATAATGGTGGAAGTATTTTGAATATCTGATTTTGGCTGCTTCCATGGAAACAAAATTCAATTGCTGAAATTTATATAATACTAAAACTCTAATCTTGTATGTATGTATGTATGTATGTATGTATGTATGTTCTTAAGATACAGCTTAAACAATGCATAATACCACATACCCCAACAATTTAGGGGTATATTGCTCATTGAACACCTACCAAGTACAGTGCCAAATTTCATGAAAATTACACAAGGCCAGCACAACAGATGGTTGCAAGGGCTGCGGGCAATTTTTGTTCCTGGCCCGGGTGTATGTGCTCGGGTCCCCACCTTAAAAAAGACCGTGTGTCACAACTTGTCTTAGTGGGGAGACAGAGTAAATACCTAGTGTGTAAACTCTTCTCTTGAGTGGTTTGTAACACATTATTTATCATTTCTTAGTTGTGTCTCTGTCCTTGGGTAGAGTGCACTCAGGGTCGACTCCATCAAAGGACAGAGTTGCAACTGAGGAAAAATACTAAGAGCTGCCCAGCCCTCGGGAACAGCTGCCTGAAACCGCACTCTCTCATTGCACCAGAGAGAGGGATTGGTGCTTGCACCAAGGCCAGCACAACCAATGGAGATCAGGCAATATCATTCATTGCTCTTAACTTTGCTAGGGTTTTTGAATGATCTATGAATCATTGAAATCAAACCAGCGGGAGTGGTGGAGTTGCTTGGGGACACACATGCACAAACATACACACACATACACTGTACTTTATACATAAGATTGCAGTTATTATATGTGTGAAAAATAATAAACATTCATAATACATTATAACAACATCTTTGAAAATTATAATATGGTAAAAACTAAAATTAGTATAAATGGTCACCCCTGAGTTACTTACTTGAATGAAAAAATCTTTAGTGTGATATCAGTTTGCAATTCCATTTTGAAAAAGTAAACTTTTTCTGATTAATTTCTTATTTCTTTTGATCTAAGCAATATTGCATAATGTAAGTAATAATAATTATTACAATAACTTGTATTGCAAATAAAAATCCAAATATGTGTAATAAATAATAAAATCAATAATATTGTCATGTCATCATTTTTTTTTTTATTATGAACTGCTTTTTAAAAGGAACCCAACATGTTTATGGGTGGTCTATTATATTTTAAATATAATTACATTAGCAGCAGATTGTCACCTCTTGCTCTTGCCAGTGCTGTCAAAGTACAAATCATCATCATCATCAAAAATAAATTAAATCTATTTACCCCCCACTTCAGAGTCAAGTATTTCCTGCAAGGCCTCTTGAGCATTCAGACATCTATATCTGCTTGTGGCATAGAAATTCAAACATCTGTCAATAGAAAATCACAAAATAAATCACTAATTTCAAAGCATGCTGATGTTACATGTAAATCATTATGCTGTTTGTGCTGATTCAAGACCATTTACTTCCTCTACAGCAGGTTAATATTATTTTGCATTTTACAGTTGAAATGGCTAGATGTAATCATAAGTTTTATGCCAACAGTTTCTTTGCTCACACTTCACACATGTGGAACTCTCTTCCAGCCTCTTGCTTTCCAGTCAACTTTGATCTTCAAAAATGTAAATGAAATCTATGACTATCTTCTATCTTCTTAATTCCTGTTCTTTTATTCTAACTTAATGGTTTGGTTTGGTTTGTTTTACGGCATATCAGCCTCAATGGGTCATTTAATGCCGACAACTTTTTTTTTCCTGGTAATATTTTTGTTTTGTCAAAATCTATTTCTGTTAATATTTTTCCTCAAAAATGTATAGCTGGTAATATTATTTTTTCAAAATGTATAGATGGCAACACTATTCTTCCAAAAAAAAAAAAAAATATAGCTGGCAACATTATTTTTTCAAAAATATTATCAGAGGCCTTGCTGTTGGACGTATTTTATCGTCTTATCCAGGACGTGGATGCAGTTCATCATCATAACCAGGACGGTCTCACTTAATAATGTTTTTTTTCTTCTCATATTCTTCCACTAACCCTTTTGTCTTGCTTGAGGCGAAATGATTAAAAGAAAATTATTAGATTCAATTGTAAACAACTGCCTGTATTCGGTCAGCCAGATATGTCCATCTGGAAAGGTAGGAAGCATTCAAATACACCTGAAATTTTCACACACTAACAATCAGGGTGTGTCCGAATGCACCTGCAATTGAGTAGCATTGTATTTCTATATGCAGGGTTAACACCCATCACATGATCAACTAGAAATCTTTAACTTTTATAAAGTTGTAGATTTCCAAAACCATATCTGATAACCAGCAATCTCTAAGGAAGCTAAATTTGGTCTCATTTGAAAGAGAAATCAATTGACTTTCATATAAAAATCACTTTGTAATACTTGAGTTGCAACAGTTTTTGAGTTATATCAGTCTAATATTACCTATTCAGATTTTTAAACAATTCAGTCAGGACACCAGACATTTAACAATTGAAATTTCTTAAGGGTAGATAGGGTTAAACTTTTAAAAAGGTTAAAAAATTAAGTCATTATCAAAAATATTAAAAGAAAAAAATCAAGCCATATAAAAGAATTTTCAAATAGTAAGTTTCTGTTAAAAATATATAAGTCTGTTATTTTATCTACATTTTTGAGATGAGGAATTATTATGCACAAATTTACTTAAACTAAATTAAGTCAGAATAAAAGAGAACAACACAAAGATAAGGTGATTAAAAGAATCCCTATATATGCTAAGCTCTAATAAACTCTTCAGTAAGCCAAGCATAGAAACAAAAACCTTTGATTAGAAAAGGAAGAACATTAAATTTTATACTAAAAAATTCCACCACCAAATTCCACTTCAGGTCATGTAAAATTATATATTCTTGTTGAAGATGCAGACACGGGACATCAGATTTAAAGCTTCAGTTTTCAACTACTAAATTGTCCTCCATATAAAAGCATTGTTTAAATGAATTGTGTTAACAGGCAATTGGGAATTCAATTCCTGGGACGAGTAGTACAAGAAAATCATATACTCTAGATCATTGGAAGAGACAACTAACATTGCATTAATTAGATAGAATTAACTGATATGAGAGTATGGATTGTAGAATGAGAAGAGTCTACCCCATAGATTGAATAAAGTGTTTAGTTTGAAATTTTTTCAAAGGTTGCCAGCTATAGCATGGTTGAAAATGGCTGAAGTGCTGTGAGGATATTAGTCTAAGTAAATTAATTTATAAAACATTAGATACATTTGTGAATGTTATGCAGAATACACCCCAGTGCATTGGGATGTGTTTTTGATTCAAGACTCCATTCATAAAACTGAGAAACTTATTTTTGAATCCAGGGATTGGGTATGCTATGTCCAAAACATCATCCTTAATTATGTTTTATTATTTTTTTATGACTTTCTTATCACTAAGTTCATTGTTGTTTAAGTTTTGGAAATAGACTTTATAGTTACAGCTAACTAAATAAAATTGGAGGTTACTTAGTTACTTACCATGTTAGAAAATAAAAATAATGTTGTCCCATTGTCATTAGGGTCCCATAGAGAAGCCATGGCTTAAATTTCAAAAGCCTTGTTAAGTGGACAGCACTGGAGAGTTGCCCAATTTGCCTGTCCACTGCTGATTATATGAATCTTATTTTATGGCTGGATTGTATATTATTGTTGTGGCATTGTGAACGATTGCACTGAGTCTTTTGTCAGTTGCTCTGTGTGGGTGGGACAAACAACACACATGGGGAAAAACGTGACTGGAGGATGGGAAATCAGTAGTCAGACTGCAAGAGACAAATGAAGCAGACGCAGTGAGTGGTAATGAGTGCACATCAGATTCTAGCTGCTAAGTGTGTGTGTGTAGAGAGAGAGAGAGAGAGAGATTCAAAGTTGTGTGTGTATGTGATTTGATTTAGGACTTATATAAATATAAGTAATTATACTTGTCTAGAAAAACCTTAAGTGTTTTGACTTGGAAATGAACAAACCAATACCCAAGGAAAAACAAGGGATAAAAAAAGAAAAACTAAGAACATGTAATTGAGGTGAAAACAATCGTCCAGAATCCAAGCTCAGAGTCCAAAGAAAAAAAACCTCCAAAACGAGTAAAGCAAAAGTAACTAAGTGCTCAATGCACTAAGTAGAGCAAATCTAACTATGAACCTAAAGAGCCAGGCAAACCTACCTAGGTTTCACCTACGTGGATTGTCATGGTATGCTGACCAAAGAGGTAAAATTGGAACAGAATATATATAGCTTACAATATAAAAACAACAATGATCTTGTGACTAAAAAAAAAACAAAAAAACAGTAGCATAGTTATATATATATATATATATATATATATATATATATATATATATATATATATATATATATATATATGATGGTGTAATTTTCTTATGTAAAACAAGTCCAAGAAATATAGACTGATTGAGATAGGAACTGATAAAATTTTTCAAAAAGACACAAGCTAAATATTACCCTACCACCAATACTAAAGTGATTAACTTCCTTGATGTAACCATTATATTATTACAAGCCACATACCGAAGATCTATATAACCATAGATACATCAGTAAAGATTCAAACCACCATCATAACATTCTAAATAATTTACATAAATCAGTCCAAGTTAGATTACCTACCAACTCCAGCAATAAGGAAATATTTTTTAATAATAAAATTAAATAAATAAAAAATGGTTTCGAACTAAGCAACCATAAAGTAAATTTAGATGATTTAGAAAAAGACAAAGGAAAAAAATAAACAGAAACACTGTAGGCAAAACATTATATGGTTTAATCCACCTTTTAATTTTAATGTTCAAATGAATATTGGAAGAATTTTCCTAAATTTAATTCATAAGCACTTTAATTATTTAACAACACTAAAAATGAATGATAATATTGTATACCAAGCTAGCATACATTCCAGTAATGATGTCAAATTTTATTTTGGTTCTGTTGAAAATCCTTGGAAGCTTCATTTCTACCATCATTCAATGACTTTAGGCAATATGAAATACATAAACAATAATGTTCCCTCTATTTCTGGCAATTAAAGAATGGTGGTAATACACCCATTATTATGTGGGATAATGTAGCAAGAGCAAAAACTTGTAGATAGATGTAATTTACAACTTGCTGAAAAATTAGTTATCTTAAAACACTTAAATAACCCTAGCTTATTAAACAAGAAAAATGAATTGATGGTTACATGTAGGAATAAAAAGAAATATCTGCTGAAATATGTTGATTCAGATTAATTTTTAATGTAAATAATGTTTGTTTTTTATTTAAAAAAAGAACCAGTAATCTCCCTTTATGCTTAATATAAAATTAATTTTCACAACTCGAATATAATTTTTTTTTTTTACATATATTTCATATATATAGATTCTGTTTATTTTAAATGCCAAATATTTTTTTTTAAATAAAAAAATGTAATCACTGTATAATATATGACTGTGATAAAATTTTGGTAGCCAGATATTTTTATTAAAATTTAAATTATGTGAAGAAGGAAATTACTGGAAAGTAATTGAAACTCACCTGAAGCGAGCTGAATGTGTAATGCTCCTCATGCCAATGACACTTCCACCGAGCTTCACTACGGCTTTTGACTTCACTGAATTTGATGTGTTCCTCTCGAATTTTAAATTGGGGTCATCAGGAGAGAATGTGCACCGTTTCGGGGCCTTCCTCTCAACGGTTTCAGTTGATGATTAGTCTATGCTCAGCACCTGAAGATTACATTGTGCATGAAACTATGAGTCATGCTACCAGTGAAGGGCATGAGATATCTTATGAGATATCTTATGAGATATCTTATGCCTGATGAATTGGGTAACCAACAAAATTTGAGGTATATGTGTACTTATTAACATATATATATGTGTGAGTATATATATATATATATATATATATATATATATATATATATATATATATATATATATATATATATATGCATATTGGTAGAAGGATCTCAGATTTCATTTTAGTGCTTATTTGTGTATACAGATTTGATTCTAGGTTTGGCCTGTATATGTGTTTGCATACCTGTATATGTACACATTTGAGTTTTGTATATGAATGTACAAATGTGATTATAATGTGTATGTATGTGGAGATGCATGTCATCTTGTATACACATACACACACACACATTAGGTTACAGATGTCATTCTAACATTCATTATTAGATATCATTCTAATTTTTGTATGTGTATATTATTTCAAATTATATTATCTAAGGGAATATTTGCAAAATAATATTATTAACCAACTAATTCTGTTAAAATTCTCAGGATATATTTATATAAGCAATATATATCAATTTCAGCTTATAATATCTGCCCTTATTAAACTGTTTTGTGGGGTGTTAGAATTTATTATGTAAAAATTCCTAAGTGCAAAATATATTTTTATTTATAAATAATAGGCCTCAGTAGTATGATGATAAACTACATCTGGCTGCAATGTTTAAGCTTAACTTTTAAAAAGTAGGAGGTTTTGAAGAGTATGGAACCATGTCTTAATTGCTGTCATTCCCAGGTTCAGCCTGACCTGAGGTGGTAGCACCTGTTAGGGCCACAGCTATGAACAAACAGTCACCCCCCTCCACCACAAAAACAAAACACTACAAAGGTATAAAAATACATTTTCATATAAAAAAAATTACCAGCAATACATTTTATTATTTACACTATTTACATTGTTCGAATTGTTGTCCTCATCTTTGTTGCTATATTCACTATGGCCATTGTATGCTCCGGCCTTCTTCAGGCAATTGGAATTTTAAACTGAACCCTTTATTTCGTCCACCGGGGTAGATTCTTCTAGTTCCATGTGCCATGCCTCTTCTAGATGTCTCAGTTATCTCCCTTTAACTCAACTCTCCAAGTTTTTCTTCCTCTTTGGGTCAGGTCACAGGATCCAACCAACACTTTTATCCACTGGTCCATGTGTCCTTGAGAACATCAGTATATGAATTTTTGGGACTTTTAAACTTAATGTCTCAAATCATTTTTTACCAGAGCTCATATTGCAATTTTGTTGTTGTTATGACTTTTCTCTAGCACTCTGTATTACTGGTTTTCATATATTTATTTCTATGCTTGGCGAGCTTAGGAGATTTTTCTGGCATAGCATATGTGCTGATTCCTTAAGCTTTTGTATTTTCCAGTGATATTCTCTATTATTTTAAGCTCATCCCACAGGAAACTGTTATCTCTCTTTTTCCTTCATACAAAAGATCTGTGGTATATATAACATCAGGATGACCTTCAAAAGTTGTCCAACACAGCAGACACCTCTTCTGAGTAAGACCCCCCACCCCTAGAGAAGAACATGACTAAGGACTGTCTGTAGGCCATCCTGTACAGCTGTGGTTATAAATATAAAGGAGAAACAGGCCACCCACTTAAGATAAGACCTCAAGAACATGGTAAAGCTGTAGCATGAGGGGAATAGAAAAATTAGGTGTAGTTGACCACATATGGAGGGAAAAGGGAGATCCCTGACCCCCCGTAGAACTAGAACACCACCCACTGTGGAGCTAGAACAATCTACTCTGGCAGACAAAATTCAATTCTAGTCACCTGAATATAGCTGGAGCGTACAACGGCCAAAATGTCATTAATATGACAATAAAGATGAGGACAATAGTTCGAACAATGTAAATAGTGTAAATAATTACAATACCTCATCTCAGAAATATAGACAAATACATTTTATAAGTACAATTACATTCAAAATATTTAGATTTCGACATCAAATAACTATAGAGGTTGATATGCACTAAACAAATCAACCAATTATTTATAAATAAATCTAAAAGATATAAGCCAATGTATATTTGATTAAAATAATATCCCATATTCATAGATAATTTCTTTTTCTTCCTGTATGTGTCATGCCACCCTTCAGGACGTTTTGGATCTCCACAACTTCCTCCTCTTTGTTTTACTTTTTTGTTATCACTCCTAATCTCTTTTCTTCAAACCATTTATACAAGCTACATTAGGTAGGTTATTCACTGTTTTCCTGTTCTTCTTGCCTTCTTTATGCCCTTTGAGTGTCAAGTTCTCCAAGCCCTCATTATGTACCCAATAAATTTTAACTGTCTCTTTTTGATTCTAAGAAGAAGTATTCATTTTATTTTCAATTTCCTTAAAACCTTGTCATTCCTCACATGTTCAGTTGATGGTATTCTCAGTATCCTTCTGTAGAACAATAATATTCTACAACTTATATCAATCTTTTGTTCATTGAGTTAACTTTTTTAACTTTATCATTATTGAAGCAATTTTTTTATTTGTTTCCTTGGATATTGTTTTCTATTCTCATACATTGCTTTTAATGAAGAACCACAAGAGTTCTATTGAATTCATATATATAGAGGTTTGGGAGTGGTATCCTATCAATTTAATAGCTTTGAATTTGGGGTGGAGGCAAGGTGAATGTAAAAGAGAATTTTCTTGTGAGACTATATTAAATTAAAGCTTCTTGATTGTGACCTAAACCACTCAAAAATCTTTTATACTATTATTTCGAACCATGATCAACAATAAAATATTGTTTATGGTAACCGTAAACATCCATTCTGTAATTTGGAAAGAATCTTGGATTATTGACCTCATTCTTTTCATAAATTTTTTTTTGTCAGCTTTGCAAGCTTCCTCAATTGTATAATCCATGTAGAAAATTGGTGGTCAGTGGGAGTATTGGTATTTTTATATGGAAAATGGAAATCTTTTTTTTTGCAGGGTAATGCTCACCACTATTGTAAAACATTGGAGAACTTTCCTATTAGACTAAAATATAAATAGAACCTTCAAAGGTAGAACTATTCATTTCTTGTCTGGAACAGGGTACAGGAGGAGGAATCACATAGGCCCGATGTTGCTACATTAAGCCTCTTGTATGTAAGAAGGGTAGAGGCTTTGTATACACTGAAGTGGTTTTCAGTTTTACAACTACTTTTTAAAACATCCTTACTAAAGTTGATTCCTCACCAAGAAAATTGAAAATCCAATTATTGGAAAATAATACAAAGGAAAAAACAGGTAATCATCAAAAATTTGACTCAAGGTAGATACATTACTGCAAAGAGAGAAAAGTATATGTAGCCATTAAAACAAAAGCTCAGGTTTCACTTAATCCAGCTGTATTATTTGTCTGGTATCGAATGAAATAGTGATTATTTATTTAATTTTTTTAAATATCATTATTAACTCAAGAGCAGTCAAAGTAAAAGGTATCTTTGAATTAAAAAAAGTTTAGAACATTTTAATTTTTTTCTTATGAATCAGAATTTATGATGATTTGTTTTTTGTTATTAATTTGCATTTGTTTGAAGACTTGAGATAAGAGCTTTCTTTGAATTAAAAATAAAACATTTAAAAATTTTTTTTTTTTCTATGAAACAGACAAGTGAATTTACCAACTATTTTATAAAGTAGTTTGTTTCATTTCCTTTTGTTTAGATAAGAATTAATGACACTTATATGAAGCTAAAACTTTATTATTGACTTGCAACATGTAATCACATATCACTTAAGGTTAACCAAATATGAGTTGTATATGTATGGATGAGATGAACACTGTTAACTGTGGTGAAGGCATTTTGGCAAGGAGAAAGCAAACGCTGATATAAAAGCAAATGTGTAAATAGAGCTCATTAGCCATCTTAATGGTCATCTATCTAGAAGAAGGAAACTGATATAACTTCAACAACTTTGACCTAATGACAATGTCTAATAATTTAATTGAATACCACATTATCTGTCATGTGTCCTACCAAGTAATATGTCCCTCTGTTACATATTAGGCTGAAATTGAAATTAAAGAAAGATTTAGTCAGCCACCTAACTTAACAACTAAAATCAACTAAGAATCTAAGCTTAAAAAGGTTTCAAATGAAAAATAGAACAAATTTATGCCCATTCAAGATCAGATGATTTCAGGTTGCATTTCATTTTAGAACAATGCAAAAATTTAAACCTTAATGTGTGTGGACTTGGTAGTGACTCCATTTCACATTTGGGATATACCTTCTATTGAATTGTCCTATCTTTTAATACATTGTGTCATGTCTGGAAGGCATCCTTCACATAACATTTAATTGGAATTGCAATACACAGATCACAGAATATTGTAATAGACAATATCTTATACTAGTCAGAAAGACTGATGGCTTCTAACATAATTTTTCATGGCTCTAAAATCTGACTGATATTAGTTTATGTCCTGACTGAAAAAAGATACCCTAGGTATCTGTGTTGTTTGTTCAAGAATTAAGGACATCAATTTGGTATTAAGCTTTTTGTGCTAGAAAACAAAGATCTGTGCATTAATGGGGATTTAAATGTGACCTCTAGTATTTTTGAATGCCACCGCCCCTGTGATATTAAGAAGAAGTAACACTTTGAAGTAGAAACCTCAAACAACAATAAAGTACTCTTGTTAAATCATTGTTATTCAAAAAGATATTTCATCCTAAACACATGGTTTGACCAGCCCATGAAACATAAGATCATTATGGCATAACCCAGATAGCATAATGAAAAAGATTATTGACTTTAGCATCTCGGACTCTTGGCTTAGGCAATTTGTTATAGATGTTAAAGTATACATCTTCTACTTGGAATTTAATCACAAACTTCTTATAACAAAATTGACAACACCAGCCAAAGAAATAACCTACTTCTGTTTACATAAAGCACACTTACATATAACCTCCAAGCCCTTGAAAATGAAAGGGTAAGATTAAAATTCTGTAGAGTCCAAATTGATGTCTTTAATTCTTGAACAAACAACACAGAGGAATCAAATAATCTAATTATATCTTTGTTTCCTGAAGCACATGAGGCCATTCCAAGAATCAGTTATGTGCCATGTGTGATACATGCTTAGGCGATTATGTATCTTTCAATACATGACTGACTAGGTAGATTTTTTTCCTGTGGTAGGTTGCCATTTCTTTCTGTGGTAGACCAGTTACCATCCAATGCTATAGAACCCAGTCTGTCCTGCTATTTACTCATAGCTTGGAAGAGAAGAAGAGGATTCATACCTTTCCCCAAGGGTATTAGCATGTAAGTGAATGTAATGGATTCGACTGGAATTTGAACTTGACTCTCCAATTTCTCAATCTAAGCCGCTATCTATTACTCCATCGTGCCTCCTTGAATACTTATTCCAAGAATACTTAGATGGAAAAGATATTACAAACCTGATCTGAAAAATTGTTACAAGAAAATAAAAAAGAGAAGAAGAAAAATGGAAAATATTAAACAGTTAAGAAAGAAAATAAAATAAAACTAGTTAATACTCTGAGGAATCAATATCTTTGGAAAATTAGAAAGAAAATTAATGAAGCAAAAAATCATAACAACATCATACAATCAAAATCAACACAGAAAAAAAATAACCTGGTCTCAAAAAACACTTTGAGTTACATTTCAACTCTGACCACACTAAGTTTATGACTGCAGAAATAGAACATATACCAATACACATAGTATACTTACCTTTCAATACTTACCAATACACATAGTATACTTACCTTTCAATACTTACCAATACACATAGTATACTTACCTTTCAAGAGAATTACAACAACATGTCTTGTCTGTGAAAAAATTCTCCAGCATTCACTAATATATAATAGCTGGCCACTCATTCGAGGATACCTGTTTACTAGAGTGGCTAGCCAATTCCTATTGCAGAATCTTGCTCAGGCACATTTATGTTTGTGTTTGTTCAGCACCCACAGAGCTAACCTATGGTTTATACTGTGACTATACTGAGCAGACCTTAATTACAGTTTCTGGGGGAGAGCATGTTATCTAGAATGATCAACAATCTGAACGACACCAGCACACTCAAACCCTCGGTCATGATGACTTGTGACTTTGTGCTAGCACAGTTATCAATGCCCTCAAGTATTCTGTCTACCCAATTTCACTCACAAGGCTTGGGTCAACCCGTGGTGTGGTTCTCAGGCACTTTCCTCCCTCCAGACCAATAACATCAAGAAGTCTCCTTCCTGACAAATCTACTATGGTGAGATTTGAACCTGGGTCACATGGTCAGAAAGTGAATGTTCTAACCATTCAGTCATGCTCCCATTATTGCTGTATAGGAGGATAGGTATAACACAACAGTTCAACACTATTTTCTTTTTTTTCTAACTTTCCTTTCTCTTAATAAATTGTGTAGGTCTCTGGCAGGCATCCTCCACTATTCTAATGGGCCTTCAGATATCTGTGTTACATTTTCTATTGTGTGTTACAACATTAATTAATTTTCTAACCTGCTTGATTTTGATACTTCCAATTCATGGCCTATACCTTGGTCTGTCCTGCTTACTGATGACCATAAATTCTGTCTTTTTTACAGTTAACAGTTAGACCAACTGCCAACCACACATTTTAACATTAAGTTTGCCAATTTTGACTATTTGTAAATTTAATTGTTTGCTCTTATGATCTAGAAGAGGGATGAGGAATTTGAAATCTTGATGGAGTAGATTCCTTGAAAAAGGCTGGCAACAGAATAAAGCAAAGAACAATAGTGCAAGTAAAAACCAAAACCTTTATGATAAAGTGGTATTTTAGTGTTATTACCAAGTGTTATGGTAATTTACTCATACACGCATGGACTCTTCCAGCTATAAATAGGAGCAGGTACTGCCTTTTGGAGAGAGAAGTTCTCAGCAGTCAGCTCTGACAGTCGGACCGAACATTCTTGCTGTAACATTCTTGTTTGTATATGTTTGTATTACTGTTTCTGTTAATATATTTGTTTAACTCAATTCCTCTCTTTGTGTCTTTATTTCTGGCCCTAACAAGGCCACAACACCAAGTGATTATAAAAATTTACTTAATATAATTTTTATGCCATTTACCTTCAGGACATAGAAAATCATGCTCCTCTCCAGATTTCTTTTTTCTATAACCTATCTAATTGTTGTTCTTGGACAAAAGTAGATTGGCTTTCTGTTGCTTTCTCCATGATTTTCAATTCAGAGTTATCCTTCTTGTAGATTGGTTGTCAATCAAAGGAAGAAAGCCCATAACAGAAGCAATAGAAGTAAATTCATCATTTTCCATAGGGCATTAGTGCAAAGTCAATTGAAATTGTCCCCGATGGAGTTTGAACTCAATTCGTCAATTCCATTCCATTGTGTTCATCATTAGGTTACCCACACCTACTCTGTATGATACAAACTTGTTATAAAGGACACTATTTACATTATTCTCTACTGCCTTAACCAGTTAGATCCAGTGACAGGACCTAAAGAGTGTGAGTCCAATATCCGGTTAAGGCAGATGAGAACTTGGAGAGGGGAATTAACAGGAGATAACTGATAACTGACATCCATTAAAACATGGCACATGGAACTAGAACAGTCTACCCCAGTGAGTGAAATAAAGGGATCAGTTCAACATTCCAACCACCTGAAGAAGGTCGGAGTATACAACAGCTGAAACATTGTAATAAATTGGCAACAAAGATGAGGACAATAGGTCGAATAATGTAAATAGTGTACATAATACCTCATCTCAGAAATATAGACAGATATTGTTATATAGGAATAATGTGTCACTGCCGAGTTTGAATATAGATCACAAGTGAGCAAAAACAGGTGATCCCATTATTGAATTAAGTAGAAAATGTGATCATAGAGGAAATGCATATATGTAGAAAGTAGCTGACGACTAATGATCGCTATATTCTATTCTATCCTCTATTACTATTTGGATCACCATTTCTGCTCTATCCACTTTAGTATATGGACCGCTATTCTCTATTCACTATACTATTTCTCTATACTGATCACTATACAGATTACTATTCGAGCGAGTATTATCAAGCAAGTACAATTAGTGTGAGTGATATTTGAAGGCATCAGGCACCAGTATTGTTCAATGGCGTACTATAGTTGTATCTGCGATTACAAAGTCTCTACTACAATGAGCGTTATGAAAGTGACAATTGTTATTCGTTGACATCACAAAATTGGCAACAAGTGTTCGTTGGCATCACAAAAAAATGGAAAAGATAAAAGTCTAAATCAAAACTAAATAATAGGTCTGCATATTGATCCCAAGATTTTTGGTATGAATTTCTGCAAAGGATTTATCAGCTCATTTTTCTTTTTATTTGAGGTGTTAGCTACAATACTTACTTGATCATTTTGGGACTTCTGGAATTCTCCAATAAGGTGGGTTGCTGGAAAATTCTGCTTTCCAAATAAAAAGACTTTCTGACTGTAAGAGTTAATGAAAAATCTAATGGATGCAAATCAGGCCTCCAAAAAATTCACATCTTTTGATAAGACATTTTGTACTTTGGTAAAAGAGAATATTGTTGAACTGAAAATGGCTATTAAAACTTAAATTAAAACCATCCATATAATATGGTTATATGGCTGAATGGTTAGATTGTTAGTGTACTGATAATGAGCCTCAGGTTTGAATCTCACCAGTAGATGACTTATTGATAATATCAGCCTGGGGGTCAGGGTATGATAGGGAAGTACTTGAAAACTAGATTGTGAGTAAAATTGGATAAATGAAACTGTTAAGAAGCTGTTGGTGGTTGTGCTAACATAAAGTTACAAATCCTCAATGAATGAGCAAATAGGAGCACTTTAGCCTTGGTTGGCAATCTATCTAGAGAAGGTATCTTGATAAAAAACACCCATCTCCAGTGGTTTGACCACCTGCAAGGATATATCATGCTAAAAAACTGACAATGATTGAAATTCTTACTAAAAATGAAATAAGTTACATAAGTTTTCAATCTGTTGGCAATAGAAATAGTGCAACAGGACAATATTAAAAAAAAATGGTCTTGAATATTGTGAATGCTCTCCTGAGAAGAAAAACAAAATATAGAGAAGTATGGCCAGTGATAATATAACATAAATAAACATATGGAGATCATTTTGGTTCTATAATGTGCAATATTTTCAAAATTGTAATCCAGACCACTAAATTTGAATACTTTGTTACTTAAAGTGATTTAAATTGGAAGTCATAAATGGTACATGAAATAAGATCTAACTCACCAACCTGCAATACTGTTAATTGACACACACACACATATATATATATATATATATATATATATATCTCCAAATGTAAAAGAACAAAGAATAAAATTGCAACATTTAAAACATTAATTTAAAACAAGGCTCAATACAAGAGTAGAGCAATAAATATTTATTATACACTCTTGCATTAGAACACGTAAGTTACTACTACAAAATTGCACATTTTGTTTTGACATTTAATAAAAAAACGTCTTTCAGGTAGTTAACAATGATGATTACCATCATTGTTAACAATGATGATTACCATCATTGTTAACAACCAGCTACTTCCTACATCATTGTTAACTACCTGATGAGACGTTGATGAACTTAGTATGGAAGAATTGGAACAATTTCAGGAGGAGCAGTAAAAGGTGATTGTGGAGGAAGTGTTTTCAGAGAATGAGGTGGGAAAGGAAGAGTTCTTTGATCTGTGAAATTTGTACAAAATAGGCTGAGGTGCAGTTTTGTGGAATGATATCATCCTGAAAAATCAGTGCTAATGCCATGTCTTACTTTAGAAACATTTTAAAACATAGACATTGGAAAAAATCTTAGGGAAACAGAGGCCCAGTGTATCTTTACTCAATAAGAGACAAAAAAGAGAAAGAGAAAAACTCAGAAAAACAGTTACCTGCAGAAGGATGCTGAGGATACCATGTGAGCAATGACAAGGTTTTAGTGAAAATAGTAACAAAAAAGGAACTTATACTGAACATCAGGAAGGGATAGTTGAAATTTTGGGGGTGCATAATGAGGAAGGAGGGCTTGGAAAATCTGATACTCACAAGATAGAGGGCAAGAGGAACAGAGGAAAACTGTGCATAACATACTTAATGAGCTTGAGTAAATGAATGGCAGAACAGAGTTTAGGAGATATAACATTAAGAGCTACAAAAGAGGGGAAATTGTGGAGAGCCATGATTGCCAACATCCTGAGGGGACATGGCGCATAAAAAAGAAAAATCTTCCTTCCAAACATTAACATCTCTCTCCTTCCCCTTCCTCACCACTTTCCACTTATACCATCAACTCTACAACCCCCCCCCGTGCAGGCACGGTAAAAGCAAATTAAGTTTTTGTCAATATTTTATCTCTTTAGTATTGCGTTTATCTTTTTTCGTATGTTAGATTTAATGATTTTTATTGGTTTTCTGTATGAACTTGTGCACAATGTACTGTTGTAAAAGTTTAAATAAGCAATTGTCTGGGGTCCAGGAATAGATTAATCCATTCTACATTGATTCCTATGGGGAAAATAGTTTCAGCTTACAAATATTTCAGGTCACGAACAGCCTTCAGGAATGCATTAAATTCATGAAACGAGGTTCCACAGTATATATACTATATTATGTATACTGCCAAAAGACTCAACACATTATAAAACCTACAAAGTACATAATGAATTTTAAAAAAATTAACCAATCTCAGTATAAACAAATTCACAAAAATTTTAAAAACAGTTAAAAACAAAAAAAATCAGCTAATTTAACATCAGTAGCAAGAAGTTAAGTTGTTTCTCTTTGTCATGCCAGAAAGTTTTTCTCGTCTGAATCCATCCTTCAAATCTATAAATAAACCATCCATCCTTGCAAGGAATATTGCTGTCATATATGGTATGGTACCCCTGCTGTACATCTCCAGGTCCTCAACAAAATCCAGAGATGAATATGCAATGCGATAGGTCCTGATCTGGCATCCTGTCTACAGTCTCTTTCTCACAGACATGTCGTGGCTTCCCTCTGTCTCATCTACAAGAATTTTCATGTCAACTGTTCGGACAAGCTACTTTTACTGGTTCCCAGACTGCATGAATTTAAGTGAGCTACCAGGCTGGCATCTCAGTCCCACCCTTTCACTCTCAAATCAGTTAAATGTAACTGTCTCTTCTACTCAAACAGCTTCTTCTCTCTCACTTCCCATCTGTGGAACTCCCTTCCTCTTGCTTGCTTCCCTGATAACTATAATCTTCAAATATTCAAGTGTAATGTCAATTGACGTCTTCTGATACCTTGATCTTCTTCCCTGTCCTTCTCTGTATCCTTTCTTCAAACATGACTCTTTACTCTAGTTCTCAATCCTCTGTAACCCCTTGCATGCTAATAGCACTCCTGCCTTGCTTGGGGTGAATTGGTTAAAAAAAAAAAGAATATAAACAATAACCCTTCCTATGCATTGGTGAAACATCTGGAGATTTAAAGGAAATAATATGTGAACATAAATTTGAATTTCAACAAAACACTCAATGCATTTTTGTGGCATTGAAAACTTGTTCACAAATATGCCTGGAAAATCTTATTTTAATAATAAATGAATTTATATTTAGATAAAAGTGCCAAATTTTATGAACCCCCATGATTAATATGCAACCAGATTTATTTCAATATATTCTCTTTTCTTTAATAAATGCTGAAAAAAAATGGTCAGTTCCTAGTACCACTCCAAAGAAAACCCCCAAAAAACCTGATTTCTCTTTCTATCCTCTATTTTTACAAAATGGAGTATGGCTACCATCTCTGGACTGGAGCTACAGTTTTTACTGAGTTCAAAAGCATTTATGCAGTTTTGTGAATGATGAAATATTTTCCATCTTGCAACCTCTTTCTCAAAGACAAAATGTTGCTAAACTCTTGCTACTCTATTGCTATTTCCATGTTAAATATTTACAAGAGCTATATTACTTAGTTCTACCAGTTCAGACCTTCACAACTAGGACCTTCAATGCCACATATAATGAGTCAACTCATCCTTATTCTCTTCATATTCCATTGGTAAGGAGGAAGTTTCACTCATAGAACTTCTTCCCCCAGAATTGTTATTTTGTGAAACAGATTCCTGAGAGGTTGCTCCCCAATCACTAAATTCTTAACATCTACAAATCTAGGGTCAACTCTTATCTACACTACATATCCTCATAATATACACTTCTGAATTTGTCTATTTACATCCTTATAAAAAGCTCATTCAGTAACTGTCTACCTTGAGTTGCTCTTGGGCCTTGTATTGAGTGATGAATAGTATAGAAAAAATAAATACTGAAAATATATAGAATATTTGAAAAATGTAATGAACATTATATTTGGTGAAGCAAACTAAAAAATACCTAAATAAAAATGGGTTTCAAAGACACTTATTTGATGAAATTAGGTGTGGCTTGTTCACTTACCTCTGACTGAAAACTTGTGGTCCATTCTGAAGAGGAAAGTTTACATTGGTGGACAGCAATTTATCAGCAAAGATAAAATTTGGAATTCTATTCTGGATGCAGTGCAGTCTGTTTCATGTGAAGAAATACAACAGCACACAAAAATCAATAGATGAACGACTTTTAAAACTAGTTTCAGAACATGGAGCATACATTTAGAAATAATAATGTCTTTATAACATTGTCATTTTTTTTTTCCCAGTTTTTATTAAAAAAAACAAAAAAAACTGGCATTGGTACCTTTATGCACATTCAGTAATTATAAGTTTTAATTCCAAGAAAATATTTCAAAACAGTTTCAGTAACTTGGCATGTGAAGATTCTGGTAAAACTCATAAAGCTGTTGCACTCATTATAATTCATAATTTATGCACCACATTTTCTTGTAGGTTGACTTGTAAGTTGTTTAAACTTCGAGCAATTCAGGCACATATCAATCGGCATAGCACCAACAACCAAAATAAATCAACATCAGACAAATATTAGGGAATACTACCAAAATACTATACAGTAACAAGTGGAAGGAAAAACTCAAATTCCTAGAAATTATTATTATAAAAAAATAAACAAACCACATTAAATCAAATAATCCTTCACAACAAGGAAGAGTAACTTGAAGTGTGTATAAGATATTGAATATGTATTTTTCCCCCTCTTTTTGCTTCATTATTTATTTTTGGAAGTATAGTTATATATATATATATATATATATATATATATATATATATATATTATTGGGCATGTGGACAAGTGATTAGAAAGTTTGCTTTCTGACCATGAGACCCAGGTTTGAATCTCACCACAGTTGATTTGTTAGGAGGGAGACTTCCTGACATTATCAGCCTGGAGGGGGATGATCCCAGCATGCAGCACATTTGGAAATTGCCTAAAAACCATACAACAGGTTGATACAAGCCTTGTGAGTGAAATTGGGTAGATGGAACACTTCGGGCAATCTATAGCCATGCTAGCACAAAGTCAGAAGTCATTGTGACCAAGAGTTTGAGTGTGTTGGTGTTGTTCAGATTGTTGATCATTTTAGATAACACGCTCTCTCTGAGAAACTGCAACTAAGGTCTTCTCAACATAGTTGCAGTATAAACCACAGATTGGCTCTGTGGGTGTTGAACAAACCCAAATGTTCCTGAGAAAGTGTCTGCAATAGGGATTGGCTAGCCACCCTAGTAGACAGGTATCCTCGAATATGAGTGGCCAGCTATTATCATTATTATTATCATATATATATATATATATATATATATATATATATACATATAATCGAATATGTCTTGTAGTAGATTCTCCGACTGATGCCAATTCAGCTGGGTTTCAATCCTATCTAGAGGCAACTGTACATCAGTGTGGTTAGATGTTCAGTTGCCTCTAGCCACACTGATGACCTGTGATACAGCGAAATAGTTTGTCTCTGGATGAGAATATATATAAATATATATAAATATAAAGTTACTCCAAAATTTCAGAATATGTATAAATATATATAAATATAAAGTTACTCCAAAATATATAAATATATATAAATATATATATATATATATATAAATATATATAAAAATATATAAATATATATAAATATAAAGTTATTCCAAAATTTGCTTGAGAATGAAATGGAACTAATGTCTTTAATTTAATTACAAAATTAAATTCGTAGCTTTTAGCTTCCATTTTTGAAACATGGTTAGAACTGTGTAGCGAAAAAAAACATATTTTAAATAAATCAATTTATAATATTAATGCTCTGTAAATTTACATTGAGCACTATTTTATAAAAATAAAAATATCTAAAAGAACACCAGATTATATATCTTACTGTTCTTTTTTTTTTTTATATATATATATATATATATATATATATACACTCACACAGTCATGTGCAAAATTTTAAGACCACCTAGTGATTCTCATGTAAAATACATAATATAGGGTGTCCTATAATATAAATTTATTATGCAAAATCATTGAATCACATAAAAATAAAGAGTACTTCAAAAAGTAAATCCTCAAATTTGAGAAACAGTCATATTAGGCAGTCCATATTTTGTATGTCCACCTTTGTTTTTTATTACAGCATGTAGACAATGGGTCATGCTGTGCACTATATTTTGGCTGTACTCAGCATTAATATCACTGATCCAGACTTGTTTTATAGCATTTCCCATGTCTTTGGTGCTTGTGAGTTGTTTATCTGCTACCTCATCTTTCAGTAGTGTCCACAGGTTCTCAGTTGGATTGAGATCGGGACTGTTACTGGGCCAATCCAAGCTTTTGACTTTCTTCTTCTTCTTCTTCTTCAGGAAAGTACTCACTATCTTTGAATGGTGACAGGATCATTGTCCTACATGAATGCATCACAACCATGAACAACCAAATGAATTTCAAACTTGTCCTTTAGCATTTCAAGGTACCTGGCACCATTCATTGTCATTCCAGTGGGTAAGAAACAGAGTCCAGCTGTCCCTTTAGTGGACATACGCCACTACCAAATCATGACCCTGGGAGGATGTTTCCCTGTAGTGTAATATATAGAGGTCCATTGTATCTTGTGCTAACAGGCCTATGAACTTGCTGTTTCCACTGGACAAAAAAAAGGAAATTATTCTACTTTGCTTCATCCCAGTTTGTATACTTCTTAGCAAAGACTCTCCACTTGGCTTTCCTGTTTTTGGTTAAGCAAGGTTTTTAGCAGGTTTACAGGTTTCCAATTTGAAATCATGAACAAGATGCCTACTAACAGTCAAACAATAAACATCTGTACCTTTGATAAGCAGTGCTGAGCTTATTTTCATGCAGGAACTGCTTGGAGACTGAACAGCTATTAGTCAGACCAAATTGTCATTAGTAGTGTTCATTTTTTGTTGTCTACTGCTTCGCTTCTTGTCAGCATAAATTCCTGAAATCTTGAATTTGACACTCACCTCATGAACAGATGTTTTGCTACAAGACACTTTGTTGCAAATCAGAATGTCCTTCCTTGTGTAAAATCAAAATTGGAGCTCCCAACAAACTGGCTTTTATCCCCAATTTTTGACATTCAAAACACAGGAAAACTTGAAAAAACTGGACTAATTTTCAAAGACAATGCACTCACTGAGCATTGGTTTGTTAACATGGCTGATTAAGATGGCGCTATATAAGATGATACAGTCATAAACATAATCTGATGCCAACACAAGCCTGGTAATGAAAAAAAACAGTTTTTTTGGTTAGGTGGTCTTAAACTTTTGCACACAACTGCACATATAGGTATATATATATATATATGTATATATGTATGTATGTATTTTTATATGCATGGTACTTAATTGAAAGAGCTCAATATTTGTGATAGAACTAACAAATTCAGTTGTATGAATATGAGTTGAATTAGACCAGGATACATTAGTATTAAAAAGTGCTCAATACATGTATAAGGAAAATAAGATAAAATAAAAATTTAACATGCAGTGCTTTTAAATTAAAAAAAAAAAAAAATAGGTGATCTGCCAATCATGCTACCTTAGTTTCAACCTTTTGGTGTCTTCAGGTGATTCAGGCTAAATAATTTCCTAACTCTTTATTATGTAAAAATAAATAAATAAATAAACACACAATGTGAAGCATAATAGAAGGGAAGGAGAAAAGCAAAAATATTGAAATTGTATCAGAATGGAGTTATATGAAAAATACATGCTTTCATTCTGGTTCATATAAACTCAAAAGGAATATTTTTATATCTATGCATCTTGTCATTATTTCTGATCTCTCAGTCAGAAGGATTTTCTGGTTTGAAAATGCTAAAAAAACATCCCTATTCTTAACAAGAAAGAATACATGCTTAATCTCTTACAATGAATTAAACAATTCCTCATCAAAATGAATGGAAGGCACTGTTTTCCTTAAACAAATATTTAAGGACCAAAAACACATGGACAAATTTAAATTCAAAACTAGGAATTACCCGACTGCTACTGAAGAGCTGGCTAACTCTGAAAAGGATATGCTTTGTATAGTAGACAGTATTAAATTCACAAAAGGTATTACTAATTTGCAGAAACTATTAACTACTGAAGTAAAAAAAAATACAAAAAATATTCTAGTTAAAGGCAACAAAACAAGGAATATTTATACAATGAACCTGAAGACCTACCAGAAAAAAGTAAATGAAGTCAGAAGAAGTCATTAAAATTTACAAAAGGCACCAAACTTGCACATCAAAAATATAAACGAGTAGGCAAAAGAATATCACAGCCTAACTAGATATAAATGACAAGGTCCATATACTATGCAGTAAGCAAACATTTCTAAGTATAAAGGGTCATAAAAATCAATTCCCCAATAATCCTTCATTTCAACTAATAAACCCAACCAAAACTGAATTGGGTAAAATAAGCCAGGAAATACTGAAAAAATGTGTGACTTATTAAGGATCGCTATGTAAGCAAATCAATGGAAGGAAAAAAGTGAGTGCATTTCTTGGTTCCATGAGATTAAAGATACAGATAAATATGACATTAAAATTTTTATCCATCAATATCTAAAAAGAAGACTTATTGAGGATTTGGACTTTGCTACAGGCTTTGTAAATATAACACTTGAACAAATAAATATAATTTTGCATTGCCATAAATCAATTTTATTCCACAATGGAGAAGTTTGGATTAAAATATCAAAAAAGGGAGACATCGATGTACCACAGGGTTTGTTTGATGGTGCTGAGGTTTCTGAATTAACAGGACTATATATTTTACATAAACCCAACAAAATAGTACACACAGACAACCATGGCCTGTGTAGGGATGAGGGGCTGATGATAGTGCCAGACAACAGAAGAATAAATGACAATATCAGAAAGATGCTCTTCAAATTCTTCACAAGCCTCAACTTTGAAGTAGAGGTTGATATGAATAAGAAAGTTAACTGATATTTGGATGTAGAATTAAATCTACAAACTGGCAGTGTCTCCTCATACATGAAACCCAACACAAAATTAAAATACATGAATGCTGGATCCAGCCACAATGCAGGTATAATAAAGCACATCCCTAAAGGAATAGAGTCCAGGTTATCTAGAAATTCCTCTAGTAAAATAATTTTCAAAGATAAAAAGAAAGAATATAAAAAGACTAAAAGAAGGGCAAAAAACCAAACTAGATTTTAAACCTCAAATAAAAGAACAAATGAAGAATAATTTGAGAAAAGGAAAAAATATTATTTGGCATAATCTCCCCACCCTTTCAACTTGGAGGTCAAATGCAAAATAGGGAAAATATTTTTCAAATAACTTAATAAAAACTTCCCCCAAAATTCCAAATGACACAAGATCTTTAATACAAACACAATTAAATTTAGCTACAGCTGTAATAGTTATTTAGAAACCATAATAAATAGACAAAATGCTAGGAATTTCAAAACTAATGTGCAGCAAGATATTGTTAATAGTGACACATGTAACTGTAGAAATAAAAGTAGATGTCCATTAGATGGCATTTGCAAAACTGAAGGAGTAATTTATAAAGCAGAAGTAAAAGGTACAAATGGCCAGACCAAAATATACATAGGATGTAATGAAGGCAGCTTTGAGACCGGATGGTATAATTACAAGTCAACATTCAAGCTTGAAAGCCTTAGGAATTCTATCAGGCTAGTCAGCCATGTGTGGGAATTTAAAGAACAAATAACAAAGATCTGATTGTAAACTGGGAAATATTAAAAAAAGCCAAACCTTATAGCAATCATAGTGATATCTGCAATGTTTGCCAGGAAGAAAAATTAACAATAATAACATTTCCAGACCAGAAAATCCTTCTGACTGACAGATCAGAAATAATGACAAGATGCATAGACACAGAAATATTCCTTTTGAGTTTATAGGAACCAGGATGAAAGCATGTACATTTCATATACCCACCTCTCCAATACAATTTCAATACCCTTGCTTTTCTCCTTCCCTTCTATTTTGCATTGTGCATTTATTTATTTATTTTTAGATAATAAAGCATTAGGAAATTATTTAGCCTGGATCACCTGAAGATATAGAAAGGTTGAAACCCAGGTAGTGTGATTGGCTGATCCCTTATTCTTTTAAATATATATATATATATATATATATATATATATATATATATATATATATGCACGGGGGTGCAATGGGTAAATTATTATCTAAATTACCTAAAGATGAAAATAAAACTGATACTAGATACTCCTGAAACTTTATTGGTTGATGCAAAAGTTCACATCATCTTTTGTTCAATGTTGAGAAAATCATGGAAGTACCTTGTCTCTTCATGGTTTTAGCAATCAGTCAACTATTGTTAATCAGCAGTTTTTTTATATACAGGGTGAAATGGATAAATCATTGTCTAAATTACACAAAAATGAAAATAACACTGACATCTCAGTTCAACAGATATATTTATTATAATTACACAAATATATCTTGAAATACTAAAGAGTAAATTTATTCAATAAAATTGCAATTGGCTTCAACTACGGCCTCCAGACGACTTCAGAATCTCCTGCATCTCTTCTTGCCGGTCTCCTTGTTTAAGTTGGCAAATGCTGCCATAATCCTTGCCTTCAGTTCATTTTTGGACTCTTACTCAACTATGTCCCACATATAATAATCAAGGGGGTTGTAGTCTGGGGAGTTAGGTGGCCAGATGTAAGAGGTGATGTGGTTGCAGAAATTGTCTGACAGCCATGACTGGCTTCTCTTGCTTGTGTGGCATGGTGCAGAGTCCTGTTGCCCCAGACATAGGGTCTTCCAGCAGTCACCCTCTTGACCCAGGGCAGCACTACCTTCTCAAGTAGGTCTCCATGTTGAGTTTAAGGAACTATGTGAAGATGAATCGAGGCATAATATTGCCATCATAAGTAATCACTCCAAACACTATGATGTTGACTGGATATTTGGTTTTCATCACTATCTTTTGGGAATATAGCATCCTCAGCACCCTCCTCAGACGGACACCTAAACACTCTGAAATATTCATATTGGAGCTTCAGGCATGAATGTCAAGCAGTACATTATGTTGTTTTCTAATTTCTGGTGGAGTTAATTGCATTATGGTGGACTTTTTCTTACAGATGGTGCCCAACTGACCCTACTATACTGTGCAGTTAACAAAATCAGAAACAAACAATGCACATGTGCAAAATTAAAAATATAACATGGCGACAATTTACCCATCGCACGTTGTTATATGTGTGTATACAACATATATATATATATATATATATATATATATATATATATATATATATATATATATATATATATATTATTTACCTTTTTTTTCTCTTTACTGTTATTGTCTTTAATTTCATACTTGCCCTCATACGCATATCTGAATTCAAAAAGCTTCTAACTGGTTAGTTTTGGTTTCTTTTTTAAAGAGAATTCTCCATAAGTATTTTGTATTTCAAATATCTAAGTTAAAGAAAAATTGAGAATCTCTGTCGATTGACCTGTAATTGAGCAAGCAAATATAAACTATCTCTGTTTCATGTACCTCACCCCAACTTGACTGGCTAGGTGCAGGGGGATAGTTGGGTATGAAATTCAAAATATAATTCCTCGCCTTAAGCGAAGCCAACTTACCAAAAGTCGAGTCATATGACCTACTAGAACATTTCTCTGCAACTATTAAAACTCAATAATATTAATAATGACTGGCTACTTGTATCTGAGTATGCTTGTCTACTAGGGTGGCTAGCCAATCCCTTTCGCAGACGCCTGCCCAGGCAGATTTGTGTTCAACATCCACAAATCCAATCTGTGGTGTATACTGCAACTATGCTGTATAGTTACAGTTTCTGGGAGAGAGTGCATTATCTGATGTGATGAACAGTTTGAACAAGGCCAACAGCACACTAAAATCCTTAGTTATGATTAGGGTTTGTCTTGTTACTTCCTGTTAGGACAACCATTGATGGCTCTCAAACAATTCTGTCTACCCAATTTTATTCACTTGGGTCAACATGTGAGATGGTTTTCAGGCAATATCCAAAGGTGCTTCATGCTAGGATCACCTTCCCCATGATTAATAACAGCAAGAAATAATCTTCCTGACAAATCAACCATAGTGGGAATAGTTGGAAAGCAAATAGTCTAACAATTCAGCCCATATCTAAAACTCAATTAGGGAACAGTGAACACATAATTGTCCCACCTAAATTCATGCACTTGAATCACACATGCTCTTAGTTTAACTCTATACTTATAAAATCTCTACTTACATTTTGAGATTTTATTTACTATTGTTTTCCTGAATATGCGTATATATGTTCGCTTATTGCCTGATTCACACTCCTTCCTCATCTTTTGAACAGGAGTAAATGTTTATGCCTTATTTCCTGTATAAGATGGGGTTTCCTGTTTTCAGAAAAAAAGAGTTACTTTCTTAATTTTTATGCAATATGACTAACTGGAGGTTACAACTCTTCATATTGAAGGTACAAGATTGACAGTTTTACAGTTACTGGTAGCAAGGAGCACAAATTCTTTGATAGCACTTAGAGAGTCATAAAATAGTGGGGTTCCTGCTGTAGCATGTCACACATAGGTGCTCCTGCAGCACTTCCAATGACAAATATAGAGCTACATAGGAGGGAACTGATAGCTAGGTTAGAGGTTGGGTCCTTTATGGAAATAGTCAATGGGGATGGCAGGTTATTCCATCACATCATCATCAAATCCACATAATTTGTGAGGATCGAATTTATAGATGATAGCAGAAATCATGGATAGAGTTATATGAATATCACACAATAGAGAGTCAGTGTAAAGTCAGGCAAAGATACTCCAGATAAGTCCAAAGATACTCCAGATAAGTCAAAAGTAAAATTGGAAGAGAATTTATGAGCAAAGTATTCTGCTTTATCAGCAGAAGATGATGGCAATTGAGAGAAGAGCAATATACTATTACAGTCGTCAGTAATCCCAAGAACCAAACATTTAGAGGCTATATGGTGCTTCATTTGTTTAACAAACACTTAGCCTCATTGAAGACATATTTACAATTATTATAAGCAGACAGAAAGAGGCATCTGTTATTATCAGAACTATCACATTCATACAGCCCTAAAAAGTGATTCTTGTGGGCAGCTCAGTCATCTAGGACAGGAGTGAACCAAGGAGAATATTGTCATTTCACCTGGTATTTTCTGAGAAGGTACAAAAGCATTGCTGTCAACTTTTATCCAAGAATAAACCTCAGTGGCACAATTCTCAATAGGAAGGTTAAACATTTCATTCCAAGTTGCAATTGGTAATATAAAGAAGTGAATTTATATATATATATATATATATATAATATTATAAATTTACTAATTTAAAAATATATTTCATCGCTACACAAGAATTATCATGTTCCAAAAACAGAAACTAAAAACTTCAAATTCAGTTATAAAATTTTCATTTTCAAGCGAATTTTGGAATAACTTATTTTGAAATTTACTGATTTTTATAAGGAGATACATTCATAATATTAGTTTCTATGGATATGGGGAAATTCAGTCATTTTAACAAGGGGTGGTAGGGTATTCATTTTCACAGACAATAAGTTATTCCAAAATTCACTTGAAAATGAAACAGGACTAAGGACTTTAATTTAATTCTATAACTGAATTTGAAGTTTTTAGTTTCTGTTTTTGAAACATGGTAATTCCTGTGTAATGATGGAACCATATTTTTAAATTAGTAAATTTATAATATTTATGATCTGTAGATTTGAACTGAGTACTCTTTTGTAAAAATAAAAATATTAAAAAGAACATTGGATTATATATCTTACTGTTCTTTCTCTTTATTATAATATATATATATATTTCCTTAAACCTTATCTATCTATCAATCTATATATATATATAGATTGATAGATAGATAAGGTTTAAGGAAATCGGAAACAAAAAGAACACTTGTACTTAGAATCAGAAAGATATGATGGAAATTTCTAAGGCAAATAATGAGAAAAGTGGGCTTGAAAAATCTGACACTCACAGGAGACAGAGGAAAACAGAATCTGACAATCAAGACAAGAGAGACAGAAGAAAGCTGCAAATAACCTAACTAATGAGATTGCATTAATGAGAGCCACAAAGACAGGAAGTAGTGGAGAGCCATAGTTGCCCTCCTCCTGAAGGGAAATGTCACATAGTAGAAGAATTGTAAATTAATAATTTATAACAGCTTTAATCATATTTAGAAATATTTTTATTTTTATTTTATGAAAAGAGTTCAATTGTTTAAGACTTGACTTTTACAATGGAATCCATCTAAAATTCACTGAATGAATGCTGGATAATCTCCTCAAAGATCAGGAAGAGACATGAGGCAACAGAAATGTGATTCTATAGAAGGATGCTGAGGATACCATAGAGAAAATGGAAACAAAAAGGAAACTTATACTTAACATCAGGAAGAGACAGTTGAACTTTTTATACTGAAGAAAGAGTATTTGGAAAATCTAATACTCACAGGACAGATTGAGAGAAAGAGGGACAGAGGAAAACAGCATATAACATTCTTGATGAGCTGAAGTAAATGGATTGTAGAACAGGGTTTGAAAGAAATAACAAAAAGACAAAATTTATTAAGAGCAACAAAGGACAGGAAATTGTGGAGAGCCATAATCGCCTATATGATGATAGGACACAGCACATAAAGAAGAATGTCAATTGTTTTTAAAATGAAATCATGGGTATTAATTGGTTATAGTTAAAAACCTATAATACTAAATATTTATTTTCATAATTAATATCACGTTTTTTAGTATGCATTAATGGCTTGAACAAATATATTAAATCATTGAATCACATAACAAACACTAAAAGCATATAAATTCATTGGAAATTATCTTTGATTAATTGATTTGTTTTTACAGCTTATCAAGCCTTTGTGGGTTATTTAAAACAGTAACATATTTGGATTGAAAGTTAATTCTTTTTCTTTTCATAAACAAATTTTTGAGAATAACAATGATTTTTCCACATGCATGTTCTTCTATTTAACCCATATCTGGAGGGTGAAGAAGAAATACCTTTCCCAACAGTATTTGTGCATAAGTGAATGTAGCAAACCTGATTGGAATTTGAACTCAGCTCTCCGATTTCACATTCAGATTTGCTATCCATTACCCCACCTGCACATCAACTTTTAGTACAGAAATGCTTCACAAATTACTTTTAGAAATGCATTGAAAATGGTTTAACTATAAAAAAAAAACAGTGCTGCAAATTTTTTTCTTAATAGGTATTTATGTAATTTATGATAAGCTATGACACTATAAAATTTTTTTTTAAATTTACTATTTATGTAACTTCTGGCAGGATTTATTAAACAAATGTATACAAGGAAACATGGCCTAGTGGATAAAGGTGTTGGTTAGATCCAGTGACTAGACCCAAAGAGTTGTGAGTTCAATATCAGGCTACATCAGTGGTGAATCAAAAACTTGGAGAGAACTTGAAATAACTGAGACATCCAGAAGAGGTATGGCATGTGAAACTAGAACAATCAGTAGACAAAATAAAGGGTTTGGTTCAAAATTCTAATCACCTGAAGAAGAATGGAGCATACAATGGCCAAAACGTTGTGAATAAGGCAATGAAGATGAGGATAACAATCTGAATAATGTAAGTAATCATAACTTATCTCAGAGATATTGACAGATATATAGATAGAAATGCATACAAATATGATGATTGCATAGTGTCACACACTAGCGTTCTTCTTCTTCTTCTATGTGTCATGTGCTCTCAAGACATAGACAGTCATGGCCCTTCACAATTTTCTGATCTTGATCATCCTCATCCCCTTGACTTTTGTAATCATAGGATGGATACAGAAGCCACACTAACTCTTTTCCTCAATGGTCTATCAACAATAGTCATCAGCAATTCTGGTACAGTCATAGTTGTCCATTTTTTGACATTGTCCAGCCAGTTTTTGTGTTGGTGCATTCTCCTATCTTCACCTTCATCAGTGTCTTGCATGATGGTCTTGCACAGGCTGCCATGCCTTGTAATGGGTCCAAACCAGTGGCGAGAAGAGGTTACTGGTGTCCCACAAAACTTTCAACCCTCTTCCGCACAAACTCATTAGTTTTTTTGTTCCTAATAGAAAATGCCAAGGGGTTTTCCTGTTCTTGGTAGCAGTCAGTAAATCTTGTTTTTTTGTTATCTCTCCTAAACCTTGTTCCACCATCAATTTACTCAAGCTTTCTAGTAAGTTATATGTACTTTTCCTGTCTCTTTTGCCTTCTTTTGTCCTGTGAGTATCAGATTTTCCAATCCCTCTTTCCTCATGATGTGCCCTAGAAATTTCAATTCTATCTTCCTGATACTAAGTATAAACGTCCTTTATTTTATCCATTTTCTCCAAAACTTCATTCTTGCTCACATGTTTGGTCTATGGTATTCTTAGTACCCTCTGGTAGAACGATATTTCTTCTTCATCTGTGAGGAGATTGTCAACATTTACTGCCATATTAAGTAAACAAAAACATTAAACATGGTTGAATTTTAGCATTGACTGCATTTAAACCTGGAATATGTGGACAAGGTATTATTTGTTTTTATTGCTGTTCCACAATTTTTTTCTGAAACCATTTCTGACAGGAGAGGAAAATTTGATAATTAAATGTTCAATTTTGTAATTTTTGACACATAACCTGTATGTTCTGCATTGATAATAATAAAAAAAATTTTAGACATCAAGAATTAATGCAAGTGTTACATATATATAATATAAAAACATGGCTAATGATTTTATGATAGGAATGTATTAAAATGATGTTACTTTGGCAATGAATTAAAATTTAGTCAGCAGTGGATTTTAGATCATCAGGAATTAAAGTAAACATCACTGAAAGGACATGACTCTTATATATATGTAAAGGTATAATAAATAATTTGGCAAACATGGACCCTTGTGCCTGCCAAAAGTAGATTTTTCCACTGACACTGCAATTATTTTAACTACCTTTACTCCTTGGCAATGTTTATTTTTCTAAAAAGTGATGATTAGAATTAAAATTAAACCTAAACATATAATGAAAGTGAATTTATGCATTTCTTTTTTTGTTCTTGAGAATTTACAGCAAAAATATTAAATCCTATTTATTTATTAGATTGTTTATTTAAAAAAATTATTCTAAACAACATTCTAAAAACTACTACAGTTAAAAGTAATGCAATATTTATCATTTATTATCAATTTATAAAGAAATAAATGTGAAAACAATTCTTTGTTCATAAATTTATAAACATTTACTAAATTATTAAAAATTATTATGAACCAACAGAGTAAACTTTTATTATTTACCATTTTATAAAGTTTGAATCAATTGGTAATTAGCAGATGTTGCCAACCATTCCAATAAACCCCTATAATAGTGTTTATTATTTTTGTTGTCAATTCTCAAGAAAAAAGAAAATCTATAAATACACTTCATATATTTAGGTTTTATTACAATTCTAATCATAGGTTTTAAAAGCATAAACTTTGCCAAGGAGTGAAGGTAGTTAAAATAATATCATCGTCAAGGGAAAAACTGTCATTTTTTTTTTTTGGCATGAAGGTCCTAGTTTTGCAATAATTTATTATAGAATGTATTAAAAATCAGAAAGAAAGGGATTTTCATTAGCCAGGATTTAAGGCAAGGATTTCTGAAAAGTTTTAGCTATTATATGTACAATAGTTATTGACTTTTAGTTTAGTATTTGGTTTGCCTCTTCCTGTTTGTTTGTCTCTCTTGAAGAGAGTAAATTCTATTGCTCCTTATTCTATTGTTCTACTTTAGATAGATTTTGTTTCACTGCGGTTTCATCTTTGGAAAAAAAAAGAAATTTGGTAAGCTTTCTCATTTGGTAAACATGTGCATGTAGACATGACTTTACACAGATTAATGGATAGAAAGAAAAAAGAAACAGAAAAGGATATCAGGAATATTGAACAGTTTATTGACAAGATAGCTGCAGAATTTTTTTTTTTTTTTTTTTGCTTTTAAAATCTTTTCTTCTTTTGATTTTTAAAAGGTTTCATTAATATTCTCACCCCTTGTGGATTCTGACCTCTACTGCGAGCAATACAGATAGGGGGATGCTGGTTGGATCATCAACAACACAGTCACTATCAACATAATAGTTGTTGTGAAATCCAGAAAGATGCAAATTTTCAGACAAAAACATAGCAAAGAGAAGAGAAGTGACAGATTTAGAGAAATGGTTTGAAATCTTCAAGAAGATTTGAGTAAAAGAGGGAGAAGAAAGGAAAAAAAAAAGAATTTTCATCAATTTTTGTTTTCAAAATCAACAGTGCCTGTTTTGTGAGACACAGTTTTAATATACGACAGAAAATTCCATCTTACCAAAAGAAAAAAACAAAACAAGAGTGTTAATTTCATAGAAGTCTTAAAATAAATGTTCATTACTGTGGCTTTTTTTTTTAGAAGACTTTAATTTGGAATCATTTAACTAAATAAATAGTTATTAACTTAAGAATTTTGTGGCACTTAAAAAATATTAAATTATAATGAGTTCTTGTTTAATTTTATATTTGAGAACTTTTTTAATTCTGAATTTCAGAGAATAGAAATTAAAAATGGAAGAAAAAGAAACCAAGCAATATTTGGACAACCAAATCTTTTCTTTGTATATCTAGACTGAAACTTGATGGCAGAAGATATACAAAGAAAAGGTTTAGTCATCTAAACAATGTTGGGATATTAACAACTCATCTTAATATTATAGGGAATAAAGAAAGACAACTTTATTCATATATCATAAGGATTGTTTTTTTCCATCAATTGATGCTAGAAAGTATGGAATCATATCAAAACAGGTCTTTTTCAGTTTATATAAATACCAATACAATAGCCAATGTCCAGGCCTTCTACTTTCCCAAGTTGTCTGTGTACATATTCAATGTGTTTTGGTATATGTTTTGAAAAAAAAAAAAAAATTGGTTTATTATTAGGGAAGACAAACATAAGTTTGTAAATTAGTTTTTAAATATTTTTGTTCCTTTAATTAAAATCAAATTTAGATTTATAAACAAAACATTTGAGAAGCATAAACAAAAATAGGAAAAGAAGATAAATAAATGCACGTCTCTTTCTCTCTCTGGAATGAATAAAGAGATCCAGTTAAGAAAAAAAAAAAAGAGTTTTTTTTTCTTTTTTGGTTTCTTTTATTGATTTTTTTTTTAATGAATCAGTTTAAATGTTGAATTTCTTGCCCTATTGTTTGCTAGATAATGTCATGAGTCTGGTAGAAGAAGATAGGGTGAATAAAAACACGTCTAAAATTTTTATAAGCATTTTTGAAAAAGGCTTAGTAAAGGAAGTAACAACAATCAACTGTCAATGTAACTGGTTTGTGGATATTTTTCCACAGTGTTTTAAATGAAGTCCTAAAAATCAAGGTACTAGGTAAAGATCATTACAATTTACAATCATCCTTACATTGAGTCAACCTATATTTGTTATACACAAATTCACAAAAGCCACAATAAAAGCTAGGAAATGAAAAACAAAATAACAAAAATTTAAGTATTGTTATATCTGAATCAAAATTAATAATGGTCAGAAAAAAAACTTAAAACTACATCTATTTAGGTTGGTGGTAAGCTTGATAAATCAGAGTGGAATAAGGATTGAATTCATGTTAAGACCAAAATATAAACAATGATCAAAAGGTTCAATTAATTCATAAGTATGACTTTTTAAAAGTGCAACTTAAACAGTACCCAAATATCTGTAATCTCCCACATATGCACAAAAAATATTTATACGCACAGGTTTGTTATAACACATTGCAAAAAAACCCTAAAAAGATTACTTTGAACATATCACTACATTTACTTGATTGATTATTTTTTATTTATTTACAATTGGTTTTGCTATACAAAACCAATTTGACTGAAAAATAAAGTAGTCCTTTTTGATGAGTTTAATTTTCTATTCACAAAGAATCAAAACAAACTTCCATAAATGTAAGAAGATTGTGAAGAAGATGAACAAGACAAAACCTCAGATATTTTATTTACTATGATTTGCTTAGTCTGATGCAAGACTATAAGCTGCTTACAGTATCTGGTATTCTTCAGTAGGCACTCATCTAAGTTCTGACCAGTTTGCGTGTTGCTTAACATTGATTACGTGAAAACCTGTAGTTTCAGCCTAACAGACAGATACAAAATGAGAAACTAGTGTATTATGGGAATAAAAAGTTTAACCTATTTAACTTCAGCAGAAATTGTCATCATTCACTGATGAACCATGGAAGTACTATAATAGAAATTCCCATCATTTACAGTTGAGCCATAGAATTACGATGATTATGTATACAAGTTGATACCTGGTATCTCTTTAGAGAGGCATAAAACATTTTTATATTTTAAGGGACAAGGTTGCTCTCAGCAGAGATCCTGACATGGATCAAGGCTCTTAGCGATGCTGGCTTTAACCTACAGCACTTGCTAGTGATTAACATATTTCATACTGACTATACAGAGTTTAGCTCAGATGTCAATATTTATGATCAGTGCTACAGTAAAGAACATCATGACTGAAGTATGTCAGTTGTTAAAAACTCAATTGTTATTTTTTACTAAATAAAAATATAATCTTTTTTTTTTTTAATATTTGTGTATTTTTAAAAAAAATTTTTACCCTTTTTTTCCCTAACTAAACTAAATTTGCTGCCAATGATTAAAAAAATTCCAGATTTTTGTGATTCTGGGGATGAAGATGGATAATTTTAATTTTTGTTGGAAGATATGAGAAGATGTTAAGGGGGTGTTGAGAACATTTTGATAGAATAAACTTTAACATTGTATCTAATTGGGAGATACATTAGTCGTGGAATCAACATTGAACTTTTTTTTCAAAGTTTTTATTCATTTTTTTTTAGAAAAAACACTAATTAACAGTTGCTAATTAATTTTCATAAGGCTTTGTTTTATATAAAAAAGATAGAAATAGGTAAATGATCAACAAAATTTAAAAAACACTTTTGATTAAATGTCATCAAGTTTGAAGAATAGAGATGATGATAATAATAATAATAATAATGTATCATTTATAAGAGCCCACATTGATAACACATACAGATATATAAATTCTTATATAATATTGCTAACAACTGAAATAAACATTTTATTTTACCAATAAAAATTTTATTTATGTTTATAATTTGTAAAAATATGATAGATTTTTCAGAAGTAAAAGAAGTAAAAAGAAAAAAAGTTTCCTTTATCTACAAGATATGACCTTTTTACAATCTAAGTGTGTAGTGTCATATTTACTTGAAAAGTTTGAAGAATAAATCTTATTTTTTGGTGTTTTGGCAACTATACATAAAAGATTAACAATATAAACATTGAATCTCCCAGTTTGTGTTCATTTTTGCATTGATACCATTCAGAAAGACATGAATTGATATCTTCCCCTCTCCACCTATGGGTTAAATAACAGTGCTGAGTGGGTCATCTAACTTTATTTGGCAACCCTCTCTAGAAGGACAACTGATTTCAAAACCATAGTGAAGGCAATGGGAAACCACTACATTAATCTTTCCCTAGAATATTCATGTCATTGCACAGTTTACACATATTAAAGAAAAGAAAGCTGTGGAGAGTCATGATCACCTACACCCAGAAGGAACATGGCATTTAAAAACAAAGGAGGATGATGATGATGATGCTTTAATGAAGGATTATTATGTAAAACAAATCAGTTTTAAAATACTGTTTGGATCAAATATTATATATTTTTCATAAATTGCATTGTTCTTATTGTGTTTGCCTTGTAAATTCATCAGTCTGTTAAAGATGCTAAAATAACAGTGTTTTAATTCATAAAAATAAATGAAAACAATCAATGAATATTGATCTTAAAGATATTTTGTTAACTTTCCCAATCCTTTGTGTTGAAAGTTTTACTCTGAACCTATTCCAAATAACTGTTTCATGTGATAATTTACTAATTTCTTTTAATGAAGTAATTCTTTATCCATAGTTGTAGAACAGAAACAATGTTGCCATATTGGCCTACCAATAAAGAATTGGGCTGCATTTAAAAGCTTTACACTACTAAATTCAAAATAATTGACTTTCTTCAAATTAGTAGCCTAAGTGGATCCAATATATTAAAAAGTTTGAAAAGTCATAAGTAGAAAAATTGAAAATGGAATGACTTTTGTCTTTCAAAAATAGTCTAATCAATTGCTGGATAGAGCAATACTTTGACCTTTTTTATATGTTGTCTATAACAAACATAAAATGACTAGCTATCCCATTTATATTTTACTTATAAAAATAAAGTAAAAATGTCTACTGATTTTACAAGTACCACACTGATTGCAACTTGAAATTCTATGGTATGATTTATTTTGTCTAGCTTGATAGAATCTTGAATGTTATTGTCTTCTACCAGCAATTGAACCAAGTATACATTTTCAATATTATAGATCAAAGTAAATATTTATATCAAATGGTTGTATATAGAACTCTTTCTCTACAGAAGCAGTTGTAAAATCTACAGATGATTCTACTATTAATGCATATGTAATTAGTAAAGTGAAAAAATCACAAAGAACAGATTTAAAGATAATCAGTATAATCTCGCAGAAGAGATAAGCTTTTGTGTTCATCGAAAAAGAAGAAACAAACAAATATATATGTGACTGATAATCAGGTATTAATTACCTGTGTATGTTTTTCAGGATTATGCTTATCCTCTTTAGTCCATGGCATACAATTGTAGTCTAATGGACAACATATCAGCTAAATAGTAACAAGTTATAGATACACAGGACAAAGGTTTCATTTTTTATGTAAAAGAATAAGCCAATTTTAATAAATAACTATATGTGTGTGTGTGTATGCATTGTTTATGCAGATAATACCTAAGAAGTTCTGGGAATGTGAACAGAGTTTTCCTTTCAAGTTATCTGGCTTTTTCCATATCTCAATGAACAGTTCATAGATATTTTGAAATTATTCCATCAAAAAAAAAAAAAAAACAGTTAAAAATACACATTTTTGAATGTTTTTCTATGAAGGAAGTATTGTCACAACTTAAATTTCTTGAACATTTTGACAGGACTTATATATTTCTTCTTTCTATAAACATTATATTTAATAGATACACAAATTTGAGTAGGCATGCCTGATTTTTGTTTGTTTTTAAACAGTGAAATTTGATATTTTCTGGCCTAGATATTGAAAGTTTTATCAAAGAAAATATGCCTCTCAATAAGTGGTTTCCCAGGATAAAGGTAATGTTGGCATCTTTCCTATCAAGAGGCACATTTTTTTTTAATAAGATTTGATCACTAGGCCGGTAGGCATTAATTTCACTATTTAAAAAAAACAAAAACATATGTACTCACTAAATATGTTTATAATAAAAAACTCATTAATTGCTTTATATATATATATATATATATATATATATATATATATATATATATATATATATATATATATATATGTGTGTGTGTGTGTGTGTGTGCTGGTATGTAGAAAAATAGGAAAAGAACATGTTAGGTAAATAATCCGGAGTTCTTTAGTATTTTTGTTTTTATTTCTAAAAAACAGTGCTCCATACAGAAGTAGAATAAACATGCTTATAAATATGCGTAAATTTCAAGATTGGTTATTCCTAAATTTTCGCTTGAGGATGAAACGGGGCTTGATACTTAATTTAATAATTATATTGAGGTTTTCGGCTCTCGTTTTTGAAACATGAGAACTCTTATGTAGCAAAGGAATCATATTTTTTTAAAAGTAATTATTATATATATATATATATATATATATATGTTTTTTTTTTTTTAATCAATTCAGCCTTCATAAGGTAATAATGCCACTAAGATGCAAGGGGTTTCTGGGAGTGAAAAAGAATGAAAATACTCTAGAAGGAATTGGAAACCCAATCCTAAACAGGAAAAAAAAAAGGATAAATCTCTGCCTCTGTTCAAAAGACCAGGGAGGTGTGTGAATAATGATGATATGTGAACTTATCTACTCCTGTATGTGTAAAGTAATTGTGTGTGTGTGTGTGCGTGTAAGAGGTAACGATTATACACATATAAAAGTAGTTACCACATAGAAAACAAATTCAACAAAATGAGTTTGAATTCTAGTTATTACTGCTTGTGTTTATATGCACTCATGCCCTTGGAAAAGGCATGAATCCACCTCTCCCTTAACTTTATTGTTAAGGATAATAATGCCATCTAATAGCAAAAGAAGAACAAATTTTGGAGTTTACCTGATACATTATATGAGCTATTTACCAAAATAAACTTAGTGTAAATAGATATTAGTTAATTAGATACTAATTAATAAGAAGTATGTTTTTCAGTATTAATTCTATTCTTTTTTATTTATAGCATACAATTATGGTTCAATTAGGATAGCACCTCATATACTGATCGATTGTTTTTTTTTTATGGCTTGTCAACCCTTTGCAGGTTATTTAAAACTGATGCATATTTTGGATTGTAAGAATAATTATTTTTGTGAGTGAATATTGCATTAACAATTTTTTGGAGATAACAATGATTTTTACAGATAGAAATTTTACTATTTAACCCATAGCTGGGAGAAGGAGAAGAGATGGATTCATACCTTTTCCAAGGGTATTTGTGCATGTGACTGTAATCAAAATTCAAAATCAGATCTGATTTCTCATTCCAAGCCATTATACATTATACCAACTATACACCCACTCACCTCATATAATCGTAGATAATGAATGATATAAATTATCATAATAGCAATCTTCATAAATTTTTATTCAAGCTGAGACTTACTACCTCAAGAAAAGATGCATTTATAATTAAATTCTAAATATTCTGCAATTGTGCAGACCCCTTAAAATTTCACAAAGCAGTCCTGTCCACAAAACAAAATGTATATATTACATTTATTTTTATATAACACTTCTATGTTACGATAAAAGTGTTCACTATATAGAGATGGACAAATTGTCTATTTATGTGTAATATATAAAAGAGATTATTGTTAAATTTCATAAATTAGGAATTTGCTCATTTCTAAGTATTAAACTAGTTTGATGTAGAAATAGACTTTCCTAGAGTATGACAAAGACTGTTACTGCTATAGTATCTTTATACTAAAAACATTTCATTAAAATGATTCCTAAATTATGACTGGGTCTTTAAAATTTTAAAGTAAAGTATGTTATATATATATATATATATATATATATATATATATATATATACACACACACACACACACAAACCCTTGTGCAAATTAATTGAAACAACTACTTTAGTTTCATTTCTTTCACCATACAATCAGTTTTAGACTCACTGGAGTGACAGGATGAAATCGATCTCTATTTTTTCTTCAGATTAGGTCATTTGCAGTGGTGAGCAGCAATATGAATCTGTTTTTGGGGTGTATGATGAAATTTGTTTGGCCTTGAAAAATATTGCATCATCTGTGATTGTATCAGATTTTTATCATGTACAGACACTATTGTCTCAACTGTTGATTAATTGTCCTATGGCCATTGTTTGTGATGGACATTACTCCAAGGAAGCATACAAAAATTCTAATGCTGCACAAACACACTGGCAAGCTTTACCAGTGAGCAAAACATAGTACTACAGGCTGGCCTGGAAACCCTCCTGATTTAAATCCAATCGAGAATTGAGTTTTCCCTGAAGATCTGTTAGTTGAAACCTTATTAGGTAGTTTCTAGCTCACTAGGATATATATATATATATATATATATATATATATATATATATATAGTGAAACTTACTTTTATTTATCATAATTGTTTTTAAGAGAATAAGGACAAGAATCAGTTGTTATCTTTTTACTTAATTTTGCTTTTAGTTTAGTTCTATATTCAAGGAAATATTTAAAAATAAACAAAAGGTGGAGCAATATATAATTTTTGAAATTCTATAAGTACAATACAGTATTTTTTTATCAATTAACCCCAAGCAAGGTGACAGTAACACTAAGACTCAAGGGGCTACTGTGAGTGAAAGAGAATGAGAAAACTTTAAAAGGAACCAGAAACCTGATCCTAAACAAAAAACAATAAAACAAACCTCTACTCCTGTTCAATCTGTTGATTGTTATACTCACATGCTCTGTAAAATACATAATACACTTATACTATAAATATAAAAAAAGATTATATATAAAGTTTACTTGTAATATGAAAAAAGACAAGAACATTGAAGTAATTTTACAATTGCATTATACTTTTATCAAAAACTTTATGTTGATATGTTTCCTTATTTATGTTCAGTCCAAATGCAAATCTAGGGTCTTTTCAATCCTATTAAAGAAACCTCTCCCTGATTTACCATGGCTTCAGCAGTGTAGCTGTACTCACCATGCTTTGCCAATTGTGGTTTGGTGAGGCTATTTAACCCATAGTTGGAGGTTTTGAATTCAGAGGTGTCTTTCTCCTAGACTGGTTACCACCTAAGGCTATAGAACCCAGTCTGTTCTGCTATTTATCCATAGCTGGGGGTGACAAGAGAAGGATTCATATCTTTCCCAAGAATATTTGCATGTAAGTGAATATAACAAATATGACTGGAATATGAACTCAACTCTTCAATTCTCAATCTGAGTCACTTATCCATTACTCCACTATTCCTCATTAGCTTCAGTAATTCCTTAATATTAAATGAAACAAATAACATTGAATAATTAGGGGGTTTAAATTAAGTTTAACATAACATAAAATTCTATTTCTACTATGTCAGTAGAAGAGCAAACTGTAGAGATAGACAATTCACTCATCTCTAAGTAACAGACTATATATATATATATATATATATATATATATATATATATATATATATATATATATATATATATGGTTGATTGATATTTATATACACACACTTTTCACATATATATATATATATATATATATATATATATATATATATTTTCATGTTTCATTGAATATGACAGACAAGGTGCTTTGATTTAGTTTCTTATGTGATCTTATAATTTATTTTTTCATTTTGTAGGATAAATTATATAAAAACTGTCCAATTGTTCTTTCTTTCTGGGCAATTTCAGCTATATATTTAGCCATTTTCAGGGTTGAAATATATTAACCGTTAACAAGAAATAGATTGTTGTATGTATGTACTTTTATAATGTTTCATTTTCAAAACATGTAAAAAAATGTCTAAAAAATAATGGAAGTCTTATTAGTAAAAACAAAAAAACACTCAATAATATCAACTATGAAGATGGACACAACGTCTTGACCATGTTTTGAAAATGAAACATTATATAAATACATACAACAATCTACTTCTCATTAACATTTAATATATTTCAACCTTGAAAATGGCTGAATATATAGACAAAAGCAGTTGTAAAGAAAGAACAATTAGACAGTTTTTATATAATTTATCCTCCGAAAAGAAAAAAGAAAATTATAAGATCACATGAGAAATTGTATAAAAAACTAAATCAAAGCACCTTGTCTGTCATATTCAATGAAATGTGCATGAAAAAAGGGTTGCTGCCTAAATGCACAAATATATATATATATATATATATATATAAAATAGGCCAATTAACAAAATTTGAAGAATAAAAGCCAACAAAATGATACCAATATTGTCAATAAAATTGATATTTATTGAATCAGTTTTTTAAGTGAATTGAAACACGGAATGCCGGAATTTTTGAACATGCCTGTGTTCTTTTTCAACAATATGAGGAATAAACAAAGCAGTGAAACTTACTCTTCTGAGGAATGTTGTTGGTTAGAGGTCTCCCTGTGAAAATTATACTCTCTGAGTAAACTCAAATCCCTGTTTAATCCCTCAATGTTCGAATTTATTTTGAACACCTTTCATTTGAAAATTATATATATATATATATTATAAACAATAGGAATTAGGATTACTCAATAATATTGATGATCATCATTTCACTTTATAAATTAAAATTAAATTATAAGTATTTTCAAATCCGTCAGGTTAACAAGAAAAATCAAAATAAAACTGGTTGATGGATTTGAAAATCCTTGCAATTTAATTTTAATTTACAAGGTGAAATGATGACCCTCAATATTATGGAGTAATCCTGATTTCTATTATAATTTATATGCTCTGTTTGAAGAAAACATTGAGCTCTCTCTGTGAATCAGTTTTAACATTTTATTTTATATTATATTAATAAGATTCACTTGGATTATATATTAACTGGATTTCCTGTGTATGTGTGTATATATATATATATATATATATATATATATATATATATATATATATATTAAATTGCATTTTATATATGTGGATTCCTGTTTTGATAAACACTTGGAAACATTTTAAAGGAATTGTTTCCCACTGACTTTGTACTACAAAACTATTTCTTTAAGTTGCCAGATGCAAAGATGGTAAAATAATAGTCAGAATCATTTTAGCTAATTCAGGGCTAGGTATGTGTTAATTTCTCTTTCATAGTTATATTAATATTTTATCCATGTAGTTATGTTAATAAGTCCATAGCAGTACTTTCTCCATTAATCATGTCGATCAAAAATTATAAAGTGATAACTTCATTTTAAACTTCAGCTAATAATTGTGTCAGGCTATGGACATATTGATCAACTCTTGTCTTCATCTCAGTCTGTTCCTTTCACACTTATACACCATATGACAATCCTATTTTGATCTTTGAATATGAAACTAAATTTTTTGCATTGTATATGAATACATAGATCCATCAATAATGAAAAGAATACCCGCTCGGCCCGGTGGCTAGGATCAAAGTGTAGTATCTGCGCTTTGTGAGCTGCCGAGCCGGGTGTCTGTCGAACTCTCTGCTTGCAGAGAGAACCTTAACCAAGCTCCGCCCGAAGGGTAGGGTTTCGTTGGGGAGGTTGACGGAACTAGCCCGCTTGGACGGGTTTAGATGGGTTTTATTTTTGGCTGGGCCTACGGGCTCAGACATACCCACATTAAAAAGGCCTTGTGCCACATTCAATTCCTGTGGGTGAATTGATAAATACCATCAATAATGAAAAAGTATTTTATTTTACATGACAGATTCTTTTCAATACTTCCATGTTAATGCATTTAATTCAGTGCTTCTCTGTTAATCAGATTGAACATTATACAATCAAAATTTAAGATCACAATTCAGCTAACAACTGTATTGAGTTATGCATTTATTGATTTCCCTCATATATGTTATTTAAAAAGAAAAAGTGATATTATTTTAAATTTAGTATTGTTTTTCATACTGAAAGCATTCAGTATTATGTCATGTTTTGAAAGCACATATGGAAAGTATAACAAAATCTTTGAAGAACAGTTCCTCAAATAATAAAATACAAGCTGATGGATACAAGGCAGAACAATTTTCTTTTATATTTACCAAATAAGGAGTTTTTCCTGTAAATATATTAGCTTTAAATTTTCTAAAAGCCTGCATGCATACCAGAGAGTATTTCCACAAAACCAGAATTCAAATGTAAAATGCAAATGGCCTGTAGTTGCATAAGGTATCACAAATTTGACTAGGCCAGTCTACCCCATGATGCAGTTCTCAATTGACTGATCTTTTTTTATTAATTTGTTTTTTATGGCTTATCAACCCTTTGTTGTTTATTAAAATCTAAAATCTTTTGGATTGTAAGAATAATTTTCTTTTTTTTAAGTGAATATTGAATTAACAATTTTTTGAGAATAACAATAATTTTTCCAGATACATGTCCTACTATTTAACCCATAGCTGGTGGGAGGGAATGAATTCATACTTTTCCCAAGAGTATTTGTGTGTAATTAATGAACCTGACTGGAATTTGAACTCAGCTTTCCAATTTCTAATATCAAGCCGCTATCCATTACACCACCTACACATCACTCTTAATTGACTGATTTATTTCCTGATGTTTTCAAGCATATTTGATGATGGAATTTCTGATAAAAAAAGAATAGAGAGTGTGTGGAAGTTTTCTTTACTTTTGACATAACCTGCAGTTGAAACGGTTCTAATGATTTGACAAGTTTTAAGGAAAAAATTTTTGGGAAGACAAATGATATTTGCATTTCAAACATGATCAGATGTTAATTGAAAACAAATCACAATTTTGGCTAGCCTTCAACAAACTGAAATGATGAAAAACTTGAAAATTTACCACACAATCCATGAAAATTGTTGTGATTGATTTGTTGTAAGTTCATGTCAGTAACTGTTAAAAGATATGAATTTAAAAAAAAAATATATTTCTAGTAATTTTTTGGGGTACTCTTTTATATAGAGAGCTGAATAGGAATTCATCTGAGATAGCTAGAATCATCTAACATCCACTTTGAATCAGGCTAGCTTAGCATTGGTTTGTAAATTTGGTGACAAAATAATTATGACTTCCATCTCTGGGTCAGGTAATACAGGCTTACTCAGTGGAAACAGGCTGAGCAATAACTGAGTTTTACTAAATAAGAACAAGATAATATTCCTAGACACAGACAGTAGAATCAAAACAGTCTACTCTTGTAGATTAATTAATTGGTTCAGTTGAAATTTCCTGGATCAACAGACTGAAGAAGGGTACAATGGTTGAAACATTGTGATAATAACAGCAAAAATGAATACAATTGTCCAAAAGTAAATAATGATAATTTCTTATCCCAGAAATTTGGACAGAAATCAACTTGTATAAAATTTTAAAGAAGCATACTATATATTACAATAATATATATTTCCTGTGGAATCAGCTAGTGTCAATGGTTGATAGACTGCTGAGAGGGAGATATGCTAACATATGTCTATCAGGAAGAAGCCTTCTTTTCAGAATTAAACTGCAGAAGAGGTAGTACTGTCAGCGTTCTCCCTGCCCACTTAAGAGCCTGAAACATAATTTGTTGAATCTTGAGACCTGACTACTTGCTTATATACTATCTCTGAACATTTTGAATAAATTTGAATATTTCAGAAATGCCTGTATAACAGAACAAAATAGCAGCAAATAGCTGATATAAAGTTGCTCATATGAATAGCCTTATTCTACTTAAATATTACACTTTCTATTTTATACTAATGTTCACCAAATACAAGGCCCAAGAGCCACTCAAGGTAGAGGGTTACTGTGTGGTGATGTTGTATGAGCATAAGAAAAGGCAAGAAGTGAAGTTCATGGGATTATGCAGGAAAGATAACAGTTAATGCTAGATTTGAAGAGGTCAAGATTGTAGTGACTAGGGAAACATCCTTTTGGTATGACAATTCTACCAAAAGGTAGATCCTCATTTTACGTAAAGATAATGGTGGCACTATCCACATTTGACTTGTATCATCTTAATCTATCTTCCTATGAGTACAAAAATATTTTGAATCATTCACAGAAATATATAAAGAAAGAGTCCAGCCATTTGATTTACCCTATTCTTAAGGTTACAGACGACATTAAACAGGAAGCAGGGTGGAGTAATGGATAGTGGCTCGGTTTGAGGAATCGGAGAGCTGAGTTTGAATTTCAGTCAAATCCAAATTACATTCACTTTGGGAAAGGTATGAATCCTCTTCTTCTCCCCCCAGCTATGGGTAAATAGCAGAACAGATTGGGTTCTGTAGCCTTGAATGGCAACTGGTCTACCGCAGAAAGAAATGGCAACCTACTGTGGGAAAAAATTTGCAACGTCAGTCATGTATCGAAAGATACATGATTGCCTAAGTGCGTATCATGCATGGCATATAACTGACTGATTACATTAAATGCCATGTTTCAAGCTATTTTACAGATTTAAAATTGGAGCTACATGCTCTTATTGATAGTGTGGTGATTAGATGCAGGAGAATTATATCAGTAATCTTGTCCTGTGGCTTAACTGAGAACAAGATGATTCAGCTTGAAGTAATTTAAGACAAAATTGACATGGTGAACAAGGAATTGGCTTTAGATTCAAAATACAGGAGAACTGAAAGTCTTTTCATTATACATGAAATTCTGGGTATATATAAAAACTAATGACTGCCTTAGAAAACATGAGAAAGAGACATGTTGAAAAAGATTTCAATTAAATAAGAGAAAGAAATATATTTTTAATTCACTATCTATATGGATTTAAAAAAGAAGATTCTACATTATAAAAGCTTATGCTATCTATTATGAAATATAAACAAAAGGCTTAGAAAACTAAAAAGAAATTAATATCTTATTGGATGAATAAATAAGAGAAAGCAGAAGAAAAAATTCTAAAGACTGGATTTGGCCATTCATTTCAGTAGTACCATTAATAGCACAGCAGACATCTTGTAAAATAGTAAGTGTGTGGTTTTGGACATCTGTCAAATGCAAAGTGTACAAGGCTATATACTATTTTCAGTACAATGAGATAAAATTAAACTCCATAACTGACAACATGATGAAAAGATCTTTAAACTCAAACTTCATAGGAATATTTTAAACTTAACAAATGATAGATTTCTAAAGTGGGAAAAAGGTGATGGAAGGAATAAATAGTATAATAAGAATTTTTTTGTTTTTGTTTTTTTGTACAAACATTTTCTTTTTTCTTACTGCTTATAATTGTATTTTTTATTTTTTTAAATTTTTTTGCTGCCTATTTAAAATATTATTTTTCTTCTATTTTTTTTTTTTTTTTTTTTGCATTTAAATTAAACATAAGTCTTCATAAAATTATTAAACTACACATACATCTCTGGTTCATTTCTAGCAATGAACTAGGCATATGTGCATACATCCAAATATATGATTTGCATTGATTCCTGGAGAGAAAGAGAGTGTGTAGAGAGAAAAGCTTGATCAAAAGATCAGATCATAATAAAATAAAATCAATAACAATTCAAATTTGGCTTTTATTTTATTATTACTTTCTCATTTATTTTCATTTTTTTAAGTGAAAAAAAAAAAGGTAACATGTGGGTGGATTTCTTTATGGTTCATCTAAATGATGAAAATAGTGACAATAAAATGAATTTGAAATGGGGAAGTTAACATTTAAAGAACAATAGTAAAAAATAAATAAAAATAAAAATTGGGGTGGGGGGGAGAAAAAGCTATTAACACAATGGAAATTCCACAATGACTTGTAAAAACAAAAGAAATTTAAAAAAAAAACTTGATTTTTTTTTTGTTGTGTTATTTTTTTGTCAGTTATACATATTTTCATATCAGTATGTACAAAGAATCAAAACCAAAGATTGTATAGCAGCATTATTAGAAGAACAGTGGTGGTGGAGAGAGAGATAGAGAGAGAGAGAGAGAGTAGGGATTTTTAAAACTTATCTTGTTGCTATTATATATCACTGGATAGAACAACTAATACAAATTGAAAACAATATTTTTGGTCAGGAATTACATATTCATCATTCCACACATTTTTTTAAAATTTTTTACTGTTAGTTCATCCAATCCAAGGCTTATGGGCCACTCAAAGTAGAGGGAGATACATAGTGAGAGTGTAAGGAAGCGAGGAGTAAGAGAGTATTATAAGAATAAGTAGGATAGGTATTGGTTGACCCTGGACTTAAAGAGACCAAGGTTGTAGTTGCCAGGAATACATTCTTTGATGAGTTTGTTCCACAAAGTAACTGTCTGAGTGGAACTTACTCTTTATCAAAGGAATATAAAGAGAATAGGGAGGGTTTTCCAGCATGAACATGGCAGCTCCTAGCAGTGAAAGTTCGAACTAGTGGAATGAAAAATTGTAACTTATCCAAACATCTACAACAGTAATAGCAATATAGTAGTAAATTTCATTTTACTTTTAAGAAAGAATGAAGCTATATTAGCTTAGAATCTTTGGTATTTGTTATATTCCGTGCGAATAGGAATATATACTTTAAAAAATAAGGTGGATAAAATAAGTAAAGGTTTATTGTACAAAACCAGTCCAATAAGAATAAAGGTAACAGTTATGCACAAGGTTGTCGCAAGTCAATCCAGTAGTGAGTGCTACTATTGGAAGGTCGATAGTTTTTGCGTAAGTCTGAGTCGTACTCAACAGATCCCAGCTAGTCTCTGTAGTCCCTACTTACAGGAAGTTACTACCTATAGTGTAGTCACTCATGGGGGTGACAGGTTATTCCATTACATCAGTAATGTACTATTTGAAGGTAACCAACCAAAAGTGGCATGAAGTACATAGAAATGAAGGCAGTAGCATTAGAAATTTGTTTGACTATGAATAACATTGGTTCCCAAAGTACAGGTACTTTGATATGACATAACAAGCTCCTGTGGTATTTGATATTAGAAAGTCATATATGAATCTGCTACCTGATTTTAAATTTTCCTAATTAAACTTGAAGCCTGAAGAATATATAAGAAGAAAGCATTGTGATTAGAATTATATTTTATATTATATATGTCGGTGTGTATGTGTGCAAAAAGCAACTTGTAAAAAAATGTGTGGAATAATGAAAATTCTTCATTTCAGTACCTTAAATATTTGAAAGACTAGAAATAAGTACTAACCAGAAATACACCCAAATGTGTCTATACTTCTTCAGCATGTCCATTTATCAATTGATGCTGAGTGAAAGGCAAATAAAAACATAGAAACTTTCTTGTCATATAACGGCTCTAAATTTTGAAAGTGTCCCAATTTGATTTTTAAAAAGCTTCAATGAAATTGTTAAAATAAAAAATAAAAGTACAACTTTTTATAATCCTTACTTACCAATTATAATTTTTCTTTCTTTCCCACCTATATGTGCAGTAGCATTCTTGAATCCACAATATAATGCAAGAAAGAAAGAAAATAATAATGGATGAATTTTCAGAATTGGAATTTTTTTTTCTCTTTATTTGTATGGGCCTTCATTAGCCTGGAAATGTGGAGAGATTATATCTGGGAGAAAATGAATTTTAATAGAAACAACAATGTCGGCTTGAACATAACATGTTTCTTTTACAATAAATGATTCCTTCAGGTTGCTGACATTTTCTAAGAAACTTTGGTTTCTTTTGTATTTTTTTTCTTAATTTAAAATTAGATTTTGCTTAAAATTCAGAAGATAAAGTCAAAAAATTTTGTCTGGAAGCCATATTTCAAATAACTAACAGACAAGTAAGGTTAAAAAAAAATTGAAGGTTTGCTTTTAAAATTTTTCAATATTTTGTCCTCTTTTTTCAGAAATTGTAAAGAGATAAAAAATTGGTAAAAAAATTGTCATGCAACCTGAATGTACTTATTAATTTGCCCTAAAATATAAATAAAAAAAAATAGTGAATAAATAAAAGCGGAATAGTTTTTTTTATTAAAATCTCTTTTGGGAGAGAAGGAAATTTGTTTAAATATTATTTCAAATCTAAAATGAATTTATTTTTTAATATTCTGAAAATGTTATTGATACTTCAAGTTCTTTTTTATTCTCATTATTGATACACATATTTTTTTTTCTTTTATCACCATTAAATTTTGTTTTGGTTTGAAATGAAACAAAAAATAAAGAGGTTAGCTGATTTCATATGCATAAGCTACTGAACATTTGTTTCCAATGAAATTAAAAAAACAAAACATTACCATATTTGACAGCATATAAGATGCAAATTTAAATTTAGAAAAAAAATGCAAATATTATATGGTGAACAATGTGCTGGTATTATGACTCGGAGGATTGTCTACCAAAGCTGAAAATGGACATTTGTGAGGCTTGAATGATTTGCAGTAAGTAGCAGTCCCCCAAATACGTTTGGAAACATCTTATAGGCCAGAAAATAATGTCTATGTTGTAATGAAATTATTTAAAAAAAAATGTTTCAACATGAATTTAGTTCAGAATTGAAAATGTATGAAAAAATCATTTTTTTAAAAAACTTAGTTTGAATTTCTCTGAATATTTTTCCACTTTAGGTCAATACTAGGCTAGAAAAAGAAAAATCCAGAGGCAGTCCACTCCAGTTGTAATTGGCATTTTTATATTCCTCATAAGGCTGTTGTGGCATCAGGAAAGGAATCTGGTCTTAAAAGTTGAACTAAACATCAGTTTCAAAACTTTATTACTGATTTGTCTATGTAGTAAGTGAACTCCAGAGACTAAAACATCATTTTTTAAGTTCCTAAGCAACAAGACAAGGATGCAAATCTATAGTCTTTAACTAATATAAAAAAAAACAAAACACTTAGACACATCTTATGATAACAATAATGATAGATCATTTTTCATTCAACAAGAGAGGCAGGTAGAGTACGTACATATGGTTATTTAGGTACTTATACTGGCATGATTCCCCTTTCAAGCTGTCAATCTGTATTTGGCTTTAAAATAAATATTTAATTTAAAATAAAAACAAATTAAACTTATAAAATTATTAACATAGTTGTCTCTTTTTCAAACATGCTACTATTAAGTGAAAAAACATGAAAATTGAAATATTATTTCATTCATATTAAAAAAAAAAAGAAGGTTATTGACATTTTAAAAATTTATATAAGTATGTATATTACTTCCTTTCAAGAATGGAAGGAAATGTATTGAGAGACAGTTAATGCAAGAGAAAAGTGCTAAAAAATATCATCGACTACACATAGTAAGTCAAATGTTTGACAGAAGTGATAAAAGAAATGCATTTAAGTCATTTTTCTTTTCTTTTCTTTTTTTTTTAAAGGCCATCATCAGGTTAAAAGTTGAGGAATAAAAAAACAACAGGAAGTGATAAATGGAATGTATATAATAGAACATTTTTCTTAGGTTCTATCAAAAATCGTTATTGAACTGTTCAATATCCAGTGATAATTTACAGTAAACAAGAGAGAGAGAGAGAGAGAGAGTTTGTGTGACGGACAGATAGAGAATAGAGAGAAGACATGATGACAAGTTCATAAATACAGTAATTGATTTTGCTCACTATACCAGCTTTAGAAATATATTTTTGTTTTGTTTTTTTCTTTCAAGTCTTTGCAAGTTTTATCCTTTTTTTTTTCTCTCTTTCTTTCTTTTATTCAGAGATAAATTTTATGTTGGGGTTGTGGGAAGGGGGGAAAAGAAAAAAAAAATTACCCAAAAATATGCATCTGACAAACAGACCTTATTATTACATAAGACAATCTCACAACAGATATCAGATTGGTAAATAACATACCAGGTGTCTAAAGAATTTGTGATCTCTCTTTCAGCAGAGGGCACTAATAGCCATACTGATTACCAGTGTAGGTAGGACTATATAGGATCACTGTAGTTTGGTTTTGGGGGACAAGTGAGGAAATAGGGCTGGGTGTTTTCTGCTTTTTCTTTTTCGCTTTTCTCTTTTCTACAAAGCTTGATTTCATCTACAATTGATATCTTCCAGTAATGACAAGAAATTTCTGTTGAAAATTCTGTTTCCAGCAATATGTAGGCACTGTCATGAATGGACACATAACATAGCAAACCATTCATTAGCCATGTTGGTGACAACAATGAATAACGCCATAACAGAGCCCCTGGATCCACATGAATTAAGAAAGGCTCAGTCAAAGAATCTACATAATAAAATATTAGAGTATATTCCATAGTGTTTCCATTTGTTGACACAGTCACAAGTGTCTAGTTAAGTGGAACTTTATTTGCTTAAAATGATTCATGAAGATAGACATACTGATGTGAAAAATGAAAATGAAAGAAAAAAAATGGAATAAATAAATAAAAATAAAATAAACATTTTAAAAAATAATGGAGAAAAATTATGAAAAATTCAACAAAAACTTTTTGAGTCTGTAGATTTCTTTTTCAACACTTTAGTGATAGTTGTCTATAACTGGCAAATAAGGAAATTTGTGTTATTATATATATATATATATATATATATATATATATGTGTGTGTGTATGTGTATATATATATATATATATATATATATATATATATATATATGCACACTGAACATTTTTTTGTGGAAAAAGTCAATTTTACATTTCTTTGGAAGTTTTTTTTCTTTGTCTTGGATACAGTTTTTTTTTGTTTCATTTTGTTATGAATTTTTTTTTTTTTGTCCAAAGGCAATAAACTCTGCAAAAATGAAAAAAAAAAAAAAAAAAACACACAATAAAAGAAAAGATGTGATACAGAGTTTGTTTCCACAAATTTGACTTGAAAGTCAATCTTATAAGTTGGGGCACTTGAATCAATCAATTTGATGAGATCTTGGCCAGAGAGACAGCATCACAATATTTTATAGATACTTCTTCAATAAAGAAGCTTGGATATTTTTTTTTTATTTTTTTTCTAATATCATTGTTATCATTTGTTTTGACAAGTATTTTATCCACCGTTAGTTTAGACTCATCCATCCATCCATCTTCTTGCACCTGTGCATGCATAAGTGTGCAATGTATGAAGTTGTGTGAATATGTGTGTGTGTGTGTGTGTATATATATATATATATATATATATATATATATATATATATACACACACACACACATACTAATATATTAATGCACACACTGTCTTTTTCAGTTAAAGACATTTTCACATTAGTAACCAGTTGTTAAGTACCATTTTCAGAATGGTAAAAAAAAAACAACACAAACAAATAAAAACCATCTGGTCTGGGTTGGGGTGCTATGGGGGAGGGGGAAATAGAAGATAATGGTAAGGAAATCATAAGACATGATTCCTATTCCAATTGTTTTTCAGTACTTTTTCCCTGAATTCTTTGAAACAGTGAACACATTTTACCTGGGCAAAGGGTGGAGTGGGGTGGGGTGGTTGTAAGTAAGAGAGAGAGAGAGAGAGGAGTGTAAAAACGTGTCCAGTATTTATACAATGCACAACATATCCATATAAATACATACATACACACATAAACATAAAAATGCACACACATATATCTATACATATGTACACACATGCACACACGAACTGAGACTAATGTAAATGTATGTATGTATGTACATTTAGAATCAATGTATATATTTTTACACACATATATGTATGCCTATATATATATGTGTGTGTATATATATATATATATATATATATACACACACACATATATATATTCTTAAGTAAATTCAGTACTGAATGTTTTTATATAAAGCTATATTTTTCTTTGTTTCCAAATAAATACTCTTCTATGGAAGAGTTTATGATTTGTCCATTTATATACAAAACCAAGTTGGAGTCATAGATGAAGTCTCAGCTGTAGGTGGAAACAGGGGAGTGTTGACTTGGTCCTGTCTTGTTGGGATGGGTGGGTGTTTGGGTCCTCTGGGGGTCCAGGAGACTAGACTATAATCAATACAATAAGATCAATCAATAAGAGATCAGTGAGTGATGATTTGAGGACAGAACTATGACTGCAAGCATTTAGTATCAAGCCAATGCTCTGCCATACAGAATCCGTCTTTAATATTTTTATCATTCCTTAATTGGTGAATGTGTAGCAGGAACGACTATCCTTTATGTGTTTGCTGTTGTTCTATATGCCATAACTTTTCAGTCTGTGGCCAAGTGGAGACAGAGAACAAAGAACAGAAAAAAAAAGAAAAGAAATCCTCTTATTAGACATTGATCTGCTTGCATAACAAATTTTCAAGAACATAAAATTCTTCAGCTTCCACTTTGTTGGCCTATATTCTTTCATGTGGCATCCTTTTTGGAACAGCTGTATTAAAGTCAAGTGTCTACCAACCACTTGTCTCAAAAGACCGAGAACGATGGACTGTTGTAGAGACAGTAATGTCAGAGCATTCATCAGAATCTGAACTAGAATCCGAATTGTGGGCCTGCAATAACAAGTAAAGATAAATATTAAATAGATTAATGTACTTATCATATATTGGATTATCAGATAAATTTGTTCATTTTTTCTATTATTTCATCCTATGATTCATCAACAATTTTAACAAATCAGTCAATAATCATCTTCTATATGATGTGGGTGATCATGCTTATTCACAACTTCATGCCCTTTGTAGCTCTTAGTAAAGGTAGGTTATGTGCCATTTTCATCTCTTCCTCTTGCCTTCAATATGTCCTGTTAGTGTACAATTTTCTAAGCCCTCTTTCGTCATGATGTGCCCCAGAAACTTCAACTGATTTTTCTGATTCTAAGTATAAGTGTCCATTTTGTTTCCATTTTCCCTAAAACTTAGTTGTTGCTCACATGTTCAGTCCATGTTATTCTGAGTATCCTTCTGTAGAATAATATTTCTATTGCTTCAAGTCTTTTTTGCATCTTTGAGATTGTCCAGCATTCACTAGCATATACGAGGACCGATAATGCATAATAGTCCAGTGCATAATATAAAATGATAAACAGAATTTGTAGAGGAAATATAGAACTACAAAAAATATGTAAAATAATATTGGAAAAAATGAACAAATTTATCTGCCAACCAAATACAGCTCATTAAGTAAGTTAATGATGTATATCATACATAATTAAGCAATCTTTCAAAAATCACATTATTATAAAAACAATACTATAAAAAACAATAAAAAATTAAAATTTCATATGAGAACATATTTGTGTGTGTGTGTGTCTGTATAGTGTATATACTATGATTTGTTTTTTTTGACTTATTAACCTTTATATGTGAGTGTGTATATATAAAATGGCTGTTCACTTATTAAATGAATATGATCATAACTGACAAGTTTCTCAAGTGAATGACAATGGTTCTTGAAGCTTGCAAATAACTTGTAATGCTTATTAAAGATGTAGCAAACTAGGTTGTTTTGTACAAGGCCTGGCCTGTTTTGTAAAGTCTGTTCTGCTTTCTTGTGGGTTTTCATGTGACAGGTAAGAGTGGAGCAGTTTCTGTAAGTTTCCTGACACACCCTTCATGTTAAGTATATATATATATATATATATATATATATATATAAGCTGTGGAGAGGTACGAAACTTTGCTGAAGCATGGCACTCAGCTGAAGATTGCAGCTGGTCTTGAGCACTTGATGTGTACTTGTGTTCTATATTAGCTAGAAGAAGGCAAAATTTATAAGGCATATTTTTAAACAAGAAAAGAAATAGAAAATTTATAAAAGCGTGTAAATTAAATGAATGAATGGAATGGAATTTTTTTTTTTTTCCATTCCATTCATTAATTTAAGTTACATGCTTTTTATAAATTTTCTATTCAAAAAAAAATAAACTTGATAAGTCCAGGAATGAAACCAGTTGTTTTTTTTTAGCTATTTTGTATAAAAAATGTCTTATAAAATTTGCCTTTACCTAGCTATATTGTGTACCACAAAAAACTTTTATATATATATATATATATATATATATATATATATATATATATATATATATATATATATATATGATGAGTTTCAGCATGCAGCACCATTAAGTGCTGCCTGGAAAAACATAACATGGGTTGACAATACTGGAAGTTGCCAATAATGGTGCTAGTCACAAGTAACCATGACCATGGGTCTGAGCATATTATTGTTTGTTCAACTACTGCTCAAACTAGACTGTGCGCTCTCTCCAAGAAACTGTAAGTCATGTCTGTTTAGTTCCTGTTACAGTATAAACCACGGTTTGGCTTTGTGGGTGTTATAAATCAGAAAAGTGTGGGGCATTTAGTAAGGATCAAATTCATTCAACCTGGTATGTCAGTTTTAGTCACTTTCCTACTGTACTTTCCATTTGCCTCTTCTATGAGTATTTTCATGGTAATTGTTCTGATGAGCTTTCAATTTCATGAATGTAAGTGCAGTACTAGATTGGAAGCTAGGTCTCGTCATTTTACTGTTAAAATTGCTACCTGGAGCTCTAGGTTCAATGCTAGTCGTTTCTTCTCTCACACTTTTTGCTTGTAAAATTCTCTTTTGGCTTTCTGCTTTGCTACGATTTTCAAAATTTTAAATGGAATGTAATTTGTCATCTTCTGTCTCCTTGAATCTTGTTATTCTATAGTCCTTTTTATTTCTTATGCTTTTAGTAACCCCTTGTATCCTAGTGGTTTTTATTGCCTTGTTTGGGGTGAAATAATTTAAAAAATTTCTCTGATTATAAGGTGTCCACAAATGCTTACAATAAATATACACATTAAACTTTAAAAAAGAAAATCATTTCTTTTATAAATTATTACATACATCTCCATCAACCTGCCTTGAGGGAGTTATGTTTACAATATTTTAAAATCATAGCTTTAAGGAAAATTGTTATTTTCTATCTCATTTAGTTAGTCATAAGTAGTTCTTTTCTAATAGTACAAGAGTAAGTGGGACTATTGTTTTCATTCTTTTTACTATTTTCCTGTTTCATTCTTTGGTTTTCCATGAGAGTACAATCCATATAGAAATATAAAGGAGTGTTTTTTTTTTGTCCAGATAATACTCTCCAACAATTTGAACGTGAAGAGAAATGGTAGTAATAACAAAAAGAATATGATTAATCATTTAATCAAGAACTGGTTGATTTTGACTCATTTTTATATATTTCACAAGTTATTTACTCTATATCTTGTTCATCTGAAGATTGTTTATGGTTGTCATACGGTGTTATAAGTGGCAAACTGAGCTACATTTGAAAGATCAGAATTACTAAATTTTAAATTGAATTTTTTCTCATTAGTACCCCAACTTAACTCAGTATATTTTAAAAGTAGTCCAAAAATACTTCAAATAGTGAAATTGAAAATTAGGTAGCAATAATCTTTCAAAATTGCATGATTTTTTGTGTATAATCAACTGTACTGAAATTTGACTAAATCTTAACCAACTCCACTAAAGTTAGTGTGACTTAAACAAAAAAAGAAAAAAGCAAAATTAAAAAAAGAGTTACTAATTACATTATTTTATAATGTATTGAATAATTCTATAAGTTCTACTGGCTTAGTCTTTTCTAAACCAGTAGAATGTCTTTTCTATTTATTTGACCTAAGCATAAGTGATTTAAGCAACTTGAATAATATTCAAAACTCTCAGTTGCTTATAAAAAAAAGATTGTGTAGCTCAGTCTGACAACCCTGGGCTTTAGAATGGATAGTGCAATAGCAACAAAATGAATGAATTCAATAGTCCCAAACAACAGTTAGAATGACAATGACTTTTCTCAAAATTACAATAACACATTTTCTATTCAGATTATACATCTACAAAAGATAAACAAATGAATCAGTTAAAAAGTTATGATACAAACAGTGAGATCAATAGTTCAAATGGCTCTTGGAATGATTAAGATTTGTCTAAAAACTGCAGATATCTTTAAGTTTTAACATTAAAAGAAAATTTCCCAAAGAAGAAAAACTCACCTCAAAAATCCGTTCAGGAGAGAAAGAGACCTGATTCTTCATTTGTTTCATTTTCATTTCTTTATCAGAAAGTTCATCTGAAACACATCGAGCCAATTCCAACTGTAAGTTCTCAGAACTGTTAGTTGATAACAGACCATCGGGAGTGTATCTTGTGGAATGTTCACTGGTGTTCTCCTCTTCGGAAAAAGCTCCTTCAGAACTTAATGTGGAATAGGATTGTCTGGTTCTAGTCTGTCGTACATCATCCTCACTGACTTCTCCTTCTTCCTCAGACCAAGAATCTTCAGAATGCTAGAATTTACAGACAAAAAAGTAAAAAAAATTAATACCAGAAACAATCTATCTGCTTTTTGAGAACGTCCACAGCTTTATTAACAGAACTCAGATTTTTTTAAAATTTAAAAGATACAATAACTAGTTAAAAGCTTTATTATTAATTCTTCAATATTTCTTTCATCTTAATTTCAGTTGCTTTTATGATGGTCTGAGAAGTTGCAATAAAAAGCAACTGAAATTAAGATAAAATAGTAATAAAAAATAAATGACAAAACTGGTAATAGTAAACTTAAGGTAATATTATGACTACTATATTATAGAATGAAAGTCTGGAAGGTTGCAATAAAAACTGCCAAATTTAACATGAAAGGAATACTAGTAACAATTAATCGACAATAGTTCAGTTCAGAAGAAATTTAAGATGAAATTTCACTGCTGCATTGTTATAGCATTGTTGTCTGATTGTGCTGGTTCATTTTTGGGAAATGTAGAACATTTGAAAATAAATAATTATAAAGATGCTAGAGACAATTTACTCATGGATGCCACCCTTTTCATACCCTCAACACAGAATATAATAAAAAGTTGTTATTATACATTATTACATGTCTATGTTGGTTCAGAAATAGGACTCATTAGTGCTCATTAGTTTATGAATTAAGCACTAGGGAACAAAACTTTGCAGTGTTTTGAAAATATTGGTTTTGATTGATCTCTTTTCTACAGCTTATTAACCTTTTACAGATTATTTAAAGCCAGAAAATATTTTTAGATTGTTAGAATTTTGGGGGAGATAATAATGATTTAGTGATACAAGTCTTTCTAATTAACCCATAGCTGGGAGGAGAAAAAATGTGTTCATACCTTTCCCGAGAGTATTTGCACATAAGTGAATATAACAAGCCTGACTGGAATTGAAACTCAGCCCTCCAATTAACAATTCTGAGCCATTATCCATTATGCCACTCACACACCCAAGCTTACGGCACCTGATATTCCCACAGAATGTTGACAGTAGGCAATATAAGTTTCATAATGATATAAGTATGCCCACAACAGTGGAAGTGTTAAAAACTTGTACCAGTAGCAAAATTAGATTAATTTTTCTCTGTAATTTAGAGTTATTCTCATATTATCAATAATTTTGTAAGTATTTACTTAATTAAAAAGTTATTGTGGAATATTTTTCTCTTGTTCTGTTTTATTTGAAAGTGTTTATTGTTTGAATGTTCAGTTGAGATTAATATGTTAAAAAAATATAAGAATTTTAATTTAATGAAAGAAAGTTTTAAGATAAACTCAGCAATCTGTAGTTGAAACAAATGCCCTAAATATTTGAAAACTGGAAAATTAAGCAAATAAAAAAAATAAAAAAAACAAAAATTTTTTTTGTATTCATTGTGCTGTTTACGCTTTTAGTAGTGCCTCAAAGAAAACTATTTTTAATAAAATAAATTTTAATCAATGCTATAAAAACACACATTTAAAAAGAAGAGGAAATTGAATAAAAAGAAAGAAAATACAGTCATAAAACAAAAATAATAGAAATTTTTTTGTTCACATTGCTATTTATATTGGCTGTAGGCTGTATTTTCTTTCCAATTTCCTTTTCTATTTTTAAATATGTCTGTTTTTATAGCATTGATTAAATTTTGTATCTCCAATAAGATCTTAAAAATAAACTTTGGTTGATTTAGTTTTAGAAAATGTTCCAAAGACTTTCTGAATAATCTAAGAAATTCAACGAATTAGATATTCTTATATTTAATAATCGTAGTCTTAACTGATTGGACTATCTTACCAGATATGTTCTTCTTACTTGAATGAACAGAACCACTTTTTATATCATACACCCACCTAATATTCAAATATATCTATTTATTTATACTTTTGAGTCATTTCACTTCCTACTGGAGTTCTGATAAGAAAGGCTTTTAAACTTAATTCAAATAAATAAGTAGAGAGAGTTGTTAGTTCTGTCATTGAGAACAACTGAAGTGTAATGAAAACTCTTTATTTCCCAATTTGTTTTTCAAGCTAAAATCAAAAGTTCCTTTTCCAGTTGAAAACAAGTTAGTTCTTGTTCTTATAGGCATATTGAAAGCCGGAAAATGGACAATGTTAAATAAACTACCACCACAGCAGAAATTATTTAGGTCATAAAAAGAGCAATTTTTAAATTAAAACCCTTAAACCATTCTATCAATAGATAGACCAATACACTGATATTTGGGAGAGAGGCTATGCTGATGACATAGGTATTCATAATTAGGATAAGAGTGATCTTGAATAGAAAATCAACTTCCTCTACCAAGTGTTCCAAGAAATGGGACTCAAGATAAACCTTTCCAAAACAGAAAATATGATCTGGAAATGCAATGAAATCTGTGATGGTACTTACCCTGAATCTATCATGGAAATTCAGGATGTGGAATTAGTAAATACTAAACACTTCAAATAACTTGGCATATAGATCAGTTATAACAAATTAAGTATAGGAGAAAAGGAAATCGAACATAGAATCGGCTGTGCCAGATGTAGTTTCACCTACCAGTACAAACTGTTACAAAACCAAAAAATCAACCTGAAAACTCAAGTCATGTTCTTAAATAACCTCATCATATTGAGATTTTCATATGGATGTCATGCATGATGCCAAAACCATTCAGAAATATCTAAACTATCAGTTGTATACAACCACTTTCTAAGATCAGTGGTTAAAAATGGCTTTGAGTGAGTGAAGACTGTAAGTTTTTGTAGAGACTATACTTCTTTGAACATTGTGGACTGGTGTTATAGAATCACAAACAAAGAACTGTACCAAATAATAGAAACCGCATCACTTGAGGAATACCAACAGTAGCAACAGCTAAAATGGATAGCACATTTAACTTGAAGAGAAAACAATATTATAATCAAGATGATGCCATTCCACACTACTTCAAATAAAAGGTTAGGAAGGAAACTCCCATCAATACTGGAAATAGTGGCAACAGTGGGCTTGAGAATCCTATATTCCTGAAAAATTGATTTAAAGAGAAAGATTTTTAAAATTTCACCCAAAAGCAATACTAGCTTCTCAGTCAATGAATACCATATGTTTCCTTGTAGGAAAATGGCTAATATTATCATTATTATTAAAAAGAAAAAAAAAATAAGGACAAGTTTACACTACCTTCAAACTCTGATAGTTTAGAAATTTAAGGCTGACTATGTAGGATGAAGCAATCAATGCTTTGAGACATGGAATAGACAATATATGCCTGCCAATATTAGATTAGGTGTTGTAAACAGCAGCAGATGCTTGACTTAAATGGCTTGGGAGTAAGCTATCGGGCAGCATTTGATAGATAACCCAGGATGTGCTGTTAAGTACATGGATACAGCATTTACAATTTTATGCAAAGCACAGTCATCCAAACACTCAGGAATCTTGAAGGCAGTGTATATAAAGTTAATCAATTTTCTCTGGGTAGACAGAAATAGAATTTTGTTCATTCTCTGTTTCTGTTAGGATGGATGTGAGTAATTTTTTGTTTTAGTAATAAATTTCAATTTTAGTTGTGGTTCCTCATTTAACCCTCCTATATGTACTTGGGTTTCACTGTGCAAATTTGTTTCATTTTGTTTATCTAAGAAGGTATCAATGTATTGTTCTTCTCAGATGCTTGTTAAAAAAATATCCTTTAAAGAATGTGTTTTTGCATATTTAAAGCAATATACAAATTCTGTGGTATCAAACTTTTGTTTAAATATATATATATATATATATATATATATATATATATATATATATATATATATATATAACATACAGGATGCAATGTGTAAATTGTCACCATTTTATATTTTTAATTTCCTGCATGTGCATTGTTTGTTTTTTGATTTTGTTGACTGCACAGTATAGTAGGGTCAGTTGAGAAAAAGAGCACCATGACTCAATTCACTCTGCCAGAAATTTAAAAACAGCAGGCTGTACTGCTTGGTATTTGAGCCAGAAGCAAAAATACGAACATTTCAGAATATTTGGGTGTCAACTCAAGGCCAGTTTAGGATTTGAAACGAGTTGGATGAGTCTAATAGTGAATATGAAGGTGTTTGGAGTGATCACTAGTGATGGTGACAATATGCTTCCATTCATCTTTCCACGAGGACTCAAGACTCAACATGAGGCCTATAAAAAGTGCCTTGAGGAAGTAGTGCTTACCTGGGTCAAGAGGGTGGCTACTGGAAGATCCTATGTCCAGCAGTAGGATTCTACACTATGGCATACAAGCAGGAGAACCTAATCATGGCTGTCAGACAATTTCTGCAGCCATATCACTCCTTACATCTGGCCACTTAACTACCGACACTGCAACCCCCTCTCACTCAACTCTCTCCAAAAGAGATGCAAAAGATTCCAAAGTTGTCTCAAGGCTGTGGTTGAAGCCAATGGCGATTTTATTGAATAAATTTACTCATTAGTATTTCAAAATGTAATTTTGATAACTATATCTGTTAAAATGAGATGTCAGTGTTATTTTCATTTTTGCATAATTTAGACAATTTATCCATTGCACCCTGTATATATGTGTGCTTAACCAGATTTTAATTCCTCTCTTAAAGCTCTATTGAAAAATTTGGTGGGTTTGAGAATATATAATAATCTTCAGATACATACAATTTATGTTAAGTGTGCTTGTCTGTAGAGAAATTTTTTGTGAGTTAGTTTAGCAGATCATTAATATTGCACAGTTTTTTTCTGACTAAATCTAAGTAAATGTTACTATATAGTCAACGGCAGAAATAAGCATGTGGCAAGTTGAAACTAAATTTCTAAGTTTGATCATTGTTTACCAACATATATATATAGATGTATTATAACAATAGATTATTTTAGTGAATTCCACTTCAATTGTCTCATTAACTGCAGCAGGAAAAGCTTTGAGGATTTCTGTCTATAATATTTCCCAACAGTTGTTCTGCTCCTCATTTAGTCTATTTACTGTGTAGGTTTTGTCTTTTATCTGAGTTAGTTAAGTGAAGTTGTATGCCTTAGTTGGCTGAATCAACAAATTCAATATTGATTAACATACTCCTGAACAAGAACCTGCAATAATTTTTTTCTTTCATTTTCTAATTGATCTCTGATAAGACCTAAAACTCATCTCATCTCTCATAGCTGCCTATATATGTTTACTACACCCTGTTCCATTTACTATAATAAAAAAAAGTGTGATAACTTTGAATGCTATTAACTTGAATAAGGATTAATATGCTTTTTATATTTGCTATACACTACAGTCAATATATAATTATCAGCTTGAAGTGTCAATTTGTATAGACTATCACTTGTGCATAAATTTGAGGAGGGATCATGTCGCAGTATTTCCCAAAATTTGGTCTACTTATCACTTAACCTATTAACTACAACAGGTGCAGATCAACTATCCTTTTCTGAAAAAAACTTTGGTAACAAAATACAAAAAGTTTAGAGGGAAACTAATTAAAAAAACAATTGGCAAATTTGGACGTTTGTACCTGCAAAAAAAAAAAAACAGTGTGAAAAAGACATTTTTTTCCATTGATATTGCTATTATTTTAACTACTTTCACTCCTTTATTATTTTAAAAAGCAATGATTTGAATTGTAATAAAACCTAAACATATAATGAAAGTGAATTTTACATTTTTTTTGTTCTTGTGAATTTACAACAAAAATATTAAAGTATTAATTTGTTAGATTGGTTATTTACAAGAATAATTTTATATTTACAATATTCTAAAAACTAATATAATCATATTAAAACTTTGCAATAATTATCATTTACCAATTTCTAAAAAAATAAATATGAAAACAATTTAAACAATATAATAGTGTAAATAAACAATCAAATAAATAAATTGAATGAAAAATCACACTCTTTGAGTTTTGTCAATAGATCTAACTAACACCTTTATCCACTGTGCCATGTGTCCTTTCTGGGTATTATAAACCTAATGTCTTCAGTCACCACATGGTACAGTGGATAAAGGTGTTAGTTAGATCCAGTGACAAGACCCAAAGAGTGTGAGTTCAATACCCGGTTAAGGCAGTGGAGAACTTGGAGAGTGGAATTAACAGGAGATAACTGACATCCATTAAACATGGCATGTGGAACTAGAACAGTTTACCCCAGTGAGCAAAATAAAGGGTTCAGTTTGACATTCCAACCACCTGAAGAAGGTCGGAGCATACAACGGCCGAAACATTGTAATAATAAATATGGTGACAAAGATGAGGACAATAGTCCGAATAATGTAAATAGTGTACATAATAGCTCATCTCAGAAATATAGACAGATACAGAATTAAATTATTATATGTAGATTAACATGATAGGATAAAGAACAAATAGGAAATGTTTATCAATCTAACATGTTTCCCTTTTATTAAACATTCATCAGAGAATTAACATGCTTGATATTATAAGAATATTATATATAGTAAATTTTTTCAAGGTAAATTAATATTAAATGCAGACAGAATGAAATTTTTCTCTCTTTCTCTCGCTATATATACATATATGAAAGTGAAGTCTGAAGATCCAGAGAAATATATATATATGTGAAAGTGAAATATATGAAAGTGAAAATATATATATATATATATATGAAAGTGAAAATATATATATATATATATATGAAAGTGAAAATATATATATATATATATATATATGAAAGTGAAAAAAAAATATATATATATATATATATATGAAAATATATATATATATATATATATATATATATATATATATGAAAGTGAAAAAATATATATATATATATATTTATATATATATATGAAAGTGAAAATATATATATATATATATAATGATAGTGAATATATATATATATATATATATATATATATATATATAATGATAGTGAATATATATATATATATATATATATAATGATAGTGAATATATATATATATATATATATAATGATAGTGAATATATATATATATATATATATATATATATATATGAAAGTGAAGTCTGAAGATCCAGAGAAAAATAAAAACTCTGGTGAAATAAATTATAACTAATAGAACCTTAAAGTGGTCTGTTTTTTTTTTAAATTAAATTATTTGCTCTGACTTAACATTGAACTCCCAGATTTCATCCTTCTTGGGATTATCCATACTGATTACCAAGATTTTTGTTACTTATATATATATATATATATATATATATATATAAAATAACTAGACTCGTTTCGAAAAACCCTCGAATTTTTGATTTGTTAATAAAATCAATTTCGAGGGAAAAAAGGTTTTAAAAAAAGAAAGAGCTACAAACATAAACTTCTGCCGACAAAAAATTGCACAGATGCAGGTCTGAAGCCCAAAGAAAAAAACCCGATACGAGTAACAACTAACTAACAAAAAGAGCTCAATACAATCGTAGAGCAAACCTAGATACACCTAGTGAGCCAGACAAACCTACCTAGGTTTCACCTAACGGATCGTCAGGAAAGTTCCCTGACGATCCGTTTAGGTGAAACCTAGGTAGGTTTGTCTAACTCACTAATGTATCTATATATATATATATATTTGTTTTACAATTATGTTCACCCTGTACAAAGCCCAAGAGCCACTCAAGATAGAAGGTTACAGAGTAAGAGGTAAGGGGCACAGTTTATGAGGATATGTAGGAGAAGATAATGATTAACCCTAGAATTGAACAGGTTAATATTGTAGTGGTTGAGGAAGTATCTTTTTGGATGTCAGTTTCACAAAGTAATAGTTCATGGGAAGAAGCTGTTCAAGTGGAACTTACATCTAATTAACAGTCTATGAAAGGAATGAGGGTGGTTCGTTACACTGTGCATGGCCTGGTGGGTCTTAGCCATGAAAGTTTAACTTGTGGAATGTCGTTAGTTTGAACACAACCCATGGAAATAGCGATAGAGTAGTGAGAGGCTTGCAACATTTCATCTGTGGTAAAGTACTCTGGTGGAAAATAATTAATCACCCACAAATCTACAGAGATGCTTTTGGACTATCATAACTGGAAAGTGAAGATTGGGCAGTTCCTGCCCATATATGGAAGTAGTACTCCTTTTTTGGCCTGATTTCACACTCATAAAGGTAGAGGCTAGCAGGAGGAGTCAGATACTTATTGGGGTGGTACAGAAAACAGCATCTTTACTGATGTATCATATGTGGGTGTGCCTCTTGTGGTTTGGGTTAGTTTTGTTTTACAGCATATCAACCTCAATCGGTTATTTTATGCCGACAAAATTCTTATTGTTGGTAATATTTTTTTCAAAAATCTATTTCTGGTAATATTTTTTCCTTCAAATAATCTATTTTCAATAATATTTTTTTCTACAAAAAATCTATTTCTGGTTTTAATTTTCCTCCAAATATCTATCGCTAGTAATATTTCTTCTTTTTCAAAAAATGTATAGCTGGTAATTTTTTTTTTTTTTTATCCAAAAATGTATTGCTGTTAATATTTGTTTTTCAAAAATGTATTGCTGGTAATCATTTTTTACAAAGTATTTCTGGTATTAAAACCTATTTTTACACTTTCATAGTGTTCTGACCCCAGTTTGGGGGTTAACTATTTGCCCATAGGTGCTACCACCCCAGACCAGGGTGGACTTGGGAACACCAGCAATTAAGAGGTAGTTCCACATTCCTCAAAACCTGATCAGAGGACTTGCTGTTGGATGTAGCTTATCGTCTTACCCAGGACACACTAAAGTCCCAATAGTTGCTCAAGGAATCAGTTCTACTGGAGAGAACATCTGTTTATTGTGATAGGGTCTGCTCAATGATGATAAAATTTCATTAGATTGGTTTTCAAGGCATTGAATGTGACCAGCCAGTTTTTACTCCACTGGGCTGTTAGGGTTAGAAAAGAACTTGCGAAGTGCTGGTCATCTAGAGTTTTGGAGGTACACCCATATAAACACTGTATCATCAGATAACTAGATGTTAACAACTACCTTCAGGGACCTACTCATTAGGAACAACTTGATAATTGAGAAGATTCTTCCAATGATTCCATAGCTAGAGAGCTTATGCAGCAACCATCTATACAAAAACTTGTCAAAGGTCTTTACAATATCTCATGGATCATTCTCAAGATGTATATATTGTCTAGTGTCTCACTGATTCAATGAATAATGATAATCAGGATATCATCAGTGGACTGAGATGATTGAAATCCTTACTGTATGTCACTGAAGAGGTTGAGGTGATCAACAATCTTCTTGTTGATTATAATTTCAAAAAAGTTTGCTAATGACACTGAGGAGGCTGGTGTATCCTATCCCACCCACATTCTTGAAAACAGGGCATACACTTGACATCTTCCACAGATGTGGGAAGGATTTCTCAGTCAAGCAGCAGTTAAATAGTTTTGCTAAGATCAGGGGTAACTCAGAGTTTATGTTCTTAAGGACAACCACTGGGATTTTATATGGACCAATAGCCTTTTTTGGGTCAAGACTTTTAATAAGTCTTGAGACTTCCTGGGCTGTGATAAAAAATATTACTAATGGCCTTTGTCATCTAACATTGAGTTAGAGGCAAAGATCTATGATAATTTAATGACTCTTGTTAATCTATTTGGCATTTTTTGTGAAACATATCTTTATATATGCCTATTCAGAGAATTATGGTTAGTCACATAATTTTTCTATCCTTTAATGCTATTATAACTTTGATTCTTATTGGGTACCCTACAGCTGAGGCTTTGTATTGGACTAAGTGAAGCTTATATACTTTTATATAGATCTTCCTAAAATATTTAAGTATTGCTTATTGAATTATAAAATAATGGAATTTACTTGAAAAATATTTTCATTTCCTCACAAGATAAGGACAACAGAATTTAACTCTTAAATAGCAGGAATCATCAAATGATATTTTATTGAAGATCAACAGATATTTAAATTTTTTACAACAATACTAAATGATTAATTGGTAAATTGATTGCCTCTAAAAACACATAAAATATTATAAGATGTGGGGTTTTGATTTACTTGATGTACTATTTTCAAGTAGCTATAATCATTTTCTGGTAGTAATCTGAAAGTAATCCATCTTTTAGGAAGTTTAGCTACAATATAATGTACAATGTTGCAAGAGGAACATGGAAAATTGACTCGCATATTCAGAAGATTTGCAATGGATCAACCAGATCAACTTTGTGGTCAGGCATTCATTCTCCATAACTTCCTGGAATATTTGTCTGCAAATAAAGCTGGAAGAACAACCCAAAGACAGGGCTGTGTCTGCATGTATACTTTTCAAAGAAAAAATAGAAGCAAAAAATGGTGACAATGTAGTGCAAAGAATGCACCGCTATTTTACATGGAATGTTTCAAGGAAAAAAAAATGTTAGATTTAGAAATCTAGTTTATTTCCTATTTTTTCTTTATTTTATAAAATAAAGAATTTTTCAAAAATATTTTAATATTTTTTTCAAGTGAAAATGAGCATGAATTTCTCCCTTAAAAAATTAATTTTCTCTTTTTTTTTTACCTGTTTGGAATGCACATTTATGCAATCTTTTCCTGCCATTTAAGGGTTAATAGCAAGAGGAACTTGGGATTACAAGTATAGATATACATAGATAATTACTTGATAAAACCCAAATGATGAGCAAAGTTTGAATAAAATCAGAAGTACCTACCTTAATATTTCTAATCTGTACAACCTCTGTTGCTTCTTCTGTTGACTCCATGCTGCTTTCATGCCGTTGTGTATTTGATATCTTTGGAGTAATCTCAGCATCGCTTCTTGTGCGCTTTAGTGATATATTTGCTGAGAGACTGTCTGGCTTGCTGGTAGTTGGCTGCTCTATGTCTTGCATGAGGGGAACAGAGTCTGGCTCGACTGGACAATGCAAGTTTTCATTTGAGTCTCTATCTCTGGTGGGTTGTGTCTGGTTTTTGTTGTTTTCATCCTCAATCGTGATCAGTTTAAGGCTGTGGGTACGTGAGCCACAGCTTATGTGGGTGGGGCTGTTGCAAGGAGAGTCACAAGTGCTTTCTACATCTGCACTTGCTCGGCTAGATCGTTTGCTGCTGCTACATGTTGCAGCATCACTGCAGCCACCATCAGAACAAAAACAGACATCGTTTAAGTTATGGTTTTCCAGGTTATGACTAACAATAAGGCTGTTTACTACAGTTTCATTACACACAGACAGCTGACCTTCCCGAAGGGTCATATTAGGTCCCAAGTATTTGTATGTGGTCTGACTCACTTCTGATGGGTCAACATGACGTAGAGTTATTGCTTTTGATTGCAACTCTTCATGTAGGGCATCCTTTGTTGGGCTTTTAGCTGTAGTTGGACTTTTATTAGGACTGGAGGTAGATGTGGTAATGGATCCTTTACTATTATTACGACGGTGACGACTTTTACGAACTCGAACTTTAGTTGGTGATGGGAGAACATGCTCAGAGCTGGTTGTCATGCTACCTTCTTTATTTTGGGAATCAGGACTGAAACAAAAACATTTGCAAAGTTAAACATGTTCATTTTAATTAATTAAATGTGGGATTAATTATACATTGATCTGTTTGCTTTAATATTTTCATCTTGGCTGTTGTAGTCAAAATATATTCTCTTTCAGTGGATTTTTTTCAAATGATTATTTATTATGGCTTACCAATCTTTGGCAGAAAATATGTTTAGATTGTAATAATTTTTTTGGAGATAATAATGATTTACTGATAGAAATCCTACTAATTAACCTATAGCTGGGAGGAGAAGATGTTGACTTGTACCTTTCTCAAGAGTATTTGGGTGTAAGTGAATATAATGAACTGAACTGGAACTTGGATTTCCAATTTCCAAGTCTGAGCAGTTATCCATTACCACCACACCCACACATTAGAACTTACAGCATCTGATATTCCCAGGTGGTCACTCATGTTGATAGTGACCAGGCTCAACATTGTTTAACATTGGTAATCATATGAGAACCAGTGTTTTAACATGATATGGTCATAAGCCATCTTTCAGTGAAAAATGTTAAAAGTAAACCAGAAAGAATTGTTATGAGATATTCCTTACCAAAAACAGTAGAATGAAAACAAGGTGGCTTATAGACCAAAGAATGGACTTGGTTCAAAATTCCCAAAAGGTTACCATATAATACAGACCTTTGAAGAAGGGTAAAATTGTTGAATGATGTGACTGCAACAACCAAGATAAAGACACTAGCTTAAATACAACAATGTATAATAATGATAATTCCTCATCTCAGAAATTCAGATAAAGATGTAGGAACAATTCAGAAAACTGTAGTGCTATTAATATTTCTTGAACACAACTGAAATAAGATATTTTGTTAGTAATTTTTAACATTGAAACAATAGTATTTAATAATGTATTTGCTAAAATTTACTTTTGTTGCATAATTGCCAAAATTGGCTTAAAATATTTCTATAAATACCAGGTTTTTATTTCTATCAAATACATGATAAAAAAATTTAACTGCAAAAATTTTCTAATTCGGAAAAACAAAAAGTTTAATCTGTTACTTAATCACTCTTGATGTCTTAAAATAAATAAATGAATCTGCCCTCACACACAAAAAAAAAAAAATACATTTAAATTTAAAATTTGAATTTAAGGAGTTGAATCAAATTTTCCAGGTATAACCTAACCGTGGAAATAATTTTTGTTAATTTATGAATTAAAAATATTTCTCCAGTACCATTTATAATTCCTTTTAAGATTAAACATTTTCAGAATGTGTTTGTCAAAATACTATTAAGAATTTTGAAAATATTATCAAGCTGATTACTGAGTGGCACTTTAAAAACTCATAAACAGTTCCTTATAGAAAACCATTTGGGGTTTATATTAATTCATAATGCTTAAAGGAATTGTGTAGCTGGCCAGTTAAGAAAGGGTCTGCCTTTGTTAAATCATTAAATGGATTTTGTTTGGTGACTGTATATTGCATACTTTCTTACTGGTTAATCATAAGCCCTGAGCTGATAGAATTGGGATTCAAGAAAGCATGCCTACATAAATATACAAGTTTTCTTTCTTGCTGCACCTTTTTATCTCTATGATACTAAACAACTTTAGAGCTAATCATTCCTTACTGTATTTGATGATATATAAAACATCTCCCCCATTTACAATGAATATTATGGTATTATAGATTTAGGTTAAGTACAGTTATTAATAGTATAGAGGGTTTGTTTAACATTAGTTTAGCAAATACCTCAACTTCACATATAAGTCTTGGGTAACATTTTCTGAATCATTGTTTGAGGAAAAGGTGAGGATGTGGTCTAATATGCCATTAAATACAATAACTATTACTCTCACCAAGAGTAACAAAAATCTTGTAAAGAAACTAGCCAATGAATAGTCTTACAAGAACAGTCTCTGCTGGTGATAATATACAAAGTTTAGTGATTGGTTACAGTTGAATTCTTAGTAAATGTGCATGCTTATATTCTGCAACCCTACATTGTGTGGTCATTAGGGCACCATGTTTATTTCAACACATATTACTGTGGTAAGATCGTTTGAGGGAACCCATCTCTCTCTGGACTGGTTTTAAATTGAGAGTTGTCTTTTTCCTTGACTGGTAAGTTTATCTTTGACTTGGTTGCTCTACCAAGGTTAAAGAACCTAGTCTGCCTTACAATTTCACCTATAACTGTTGAAAAGATGGATTAATTTCTTTCTCTAATTCCTACCTGTGCTGCTTTCATAATGTCAACAACCAAAAGCTCTTTACAACATTAGTAACCAAACCACTATCTTTCCAAAGTATGCATGTCAATTCACAGAGAGTGAAGAAAAATAATCTGTGGAGAGTTGTGATTGCCTACATCTTGAAGGGATATGACAATATTAAAAAAAGAAAAAAGTAAAAAAAAATGCAAGTGACTTGTATTTAACTAGTTATTACCTGTGTAATTTCATGGATATGTAGAAATTTTTAATGAGATATTTTTTTAAACAGGTGAAACAAATGCCAATTTTTTCAGAAGATGTAAAGAAAAATTCAAATTTAATTTTTTCAATTTTTTTTTTAATTTTCATTAATAAACTCTTGAACAAAGACAAGAAAACTTAAGTTAATACAAAAAAATATTCACATGGTTGTCTTGTTAAAATCAAATTTAATAAAAATTCAAAGAAAGTTAAATTTAGTTTGCGTTGTTTTAAATGAGTTTAATGCATCAATATTAGTTAAAAATAATTAAGTTAGAGACAAAAATCATTATAAACATTAAAAAAAAAAGGAAATAAATAAAAACCCAAGTTAGTATTCCAAAGCTAATTTTACCCAAATATCTCAGCAGCAATATGTTGGCATATTGGTATGATGGTTGCCTGTTTACCTTCAGGTCAGAAGTTTGAATCTGGGCATGGGCCAATTAATTTCATATATCTGTTTGACAAAACCAACCAACAAATGAAAGTGACATTGTATTTTATAGAATAAGATGATTTTATCATTGAACTAGAAATTTCAAGGTTTGTACAGATTAATTCATTGCATTAGGAAAGTTACAAATTTAGCAAATAATTATTTTGTATTTAAGGTTTCAAGATCTGAATTGATGATGACAGTTTTAACAATGGTGAGATTAATTTACAGATCAGTATAGAATATAATTTTCTTTGCATAGAAAATACTTAAGAAACATTTCCAAATTCACTTAAACATAATATATATGGCATTGTAATACAGAGATAGAGAATATGTATGTTCTCATAATCTTCACTTCCTACCACTTTCTCTTACAATCACATCACACTTCATTCAGTAATCTTCTATCATGAGTGGCACTTGAGTCTTATATTGGGTGAATGTATTAAAAAATCATAATAAATACAGAATTAATTATAGGAACATATTTGTCAGTATATCAATAAGTCCATAGCCTAATACAAAAAAAAAAAAAGAAGAAAACATTGATTTTATATAACAAATATTTTGTTGGCCAGATTGACAATCACCTGGTGAAGACTGGAGAGCACAATGGCCAAAACATTGTGATAACATCAACAAAGATGAGGACATGTATGTAAATAATAAATATTTTTTAACCTAATCACTTTCCTTAATTATTTAACCAACACTTCTCCATTAATCATGTAGATAAACATTATACGGTGACAGATTCAAATCAAAACTTAATGTTAGGTTACAGACTTATTGATCCAACCCTTGTAAAAAGCAATGCAAAAATAAAAACCTCTTCTTCCATAAACTGAAACTTGCATTCAAATTTTTTTCTTCTTATGAAGCAAAATTTATTTTCATAAAAGCAGTATAATAAATGTTTAGTTAAGGTGAATAATTTAATGACAAATTGGAAATTCTATGTAAGGCCTCTTGTTCTACAAAAGGACTCAAATAATGTTTTTATTGATGGAATTAGATATCTATGGTTGGGGGCAGGGAGAGCACACCCTCTGTCTATATATACAGGGTGTAGTAAAAGTGTTGTAATGGAATGTCTCACTCTCCCTATCGCGGAATGACTATATTAGTAGATTTTTATATATATATATATATATATATATATATATATATGTGTGTGTGTGTGTGTGTGTGTGTGTGTGTGTGTGTGTGTGTGGATATACCTAGTGACTTGCTTCAGGAATTACTAGCTTGCTAACTGATTCCCTATCTTTCAGTAGTATATTCTTGTTATACTGGAACATACCTATTCTATTGTTAATAGACTCTCCCACATATAATAAGTAGTAGTAGTAGCAGTTGCCAGTGAGCTGAGGGAGTTGGTCGAGTCAGTCGATGTTGGACATTAAAGTATCAACCACCACAACTAGATTGCTGCGTCATTAACTATTATTTCAAGTTCCTAACGTTTTGTACGTCAAACCTTTTTTAGGACCGACTTAGTGAAATACAAGCGTCCACTGTGAAAACTACAACAATTCTATTTTACAAGAAACCTCTCTTTCTTTCATGTATGCTTGTGTTGCTGTTTCTTTCACTAGAGTACCACCCTTGTCTGTTTTTAACCTCTTTAAGGATACAACAAAAAGTAATGCCCATTTTTTTATTTAATAACTTTTATTGAACAAAAATAAAAGACAGTAGTTTAAGAAAATTTATAAGTATTGTTACATCAAAACAACATGATTTGTTATGATTAACAAACTATTTAAGATGATCAAAACGCTTCTCTTCATATTCAATGCACTATCGGTATAACACTTCTAAAAACCATTTGAGACATTTCTACATTAATTTCAGAAGATTTATCAGAAATTGCTTGTTTTAATTCAGGAAATGTTTTCGGCTTGAGCCTGTAAACAAGATCTTTTAGTACACACCACAAGATATGCCAGTTAACTACTCCATGTCATCCTAACTACCTCACCTCAAAATTGACATTCTACACTAATTTAAATAAAAAGTTAAAAGGGAAAGACCCATCAATACTGGAAAGAGCAATAACAACTACTGGACTTGAAAAACCTATTTTTCTGAAAAAATGTTTTAAAAGAAAGATTTTATAAATTTTAACTGATAACACCATTGGCTGTTTGATAAAAAAATACTGAATTTTCTTTATAAAGAAATGGCTAATATTTCCATCATCATCAATTAAAACATTATTTTAGTCTGTTGAAGTCCTTTTGTAGAATGAAAGATATATAGATTTTTTTTCCCATTTTGCTATTCAATTACCCACCATTATTCTGATATATAGAGTTTATATATCCTATTTCTCACTTAAGTCAAAATATAGATTGAAAATTCTTGATTTTGTCTCTAAAGCTGTACTTTTTATGTTTGTCATCAGTAAACACAAACAGATAAATTTGGTTATACAGAAATCAGTTTTACAAGTATCTGTTCCACACTTATGCCTGAGTTAATTTTCTTTAAGAAAATGTGATAATTCTTTCCAAAAACTCTGTATCAAAAATACTCCAATATCATCAAAAAAAGAAAAAAAGAGAAAGAAAACAATCTATGGGTTAACTACTTAACCTTACAACAGCAGGCAACATCAATTGATGTTTCATTGAAGATCTGCAGATAGGATCAATTGATAATTTGAACATTTTTCAATTATACAGGCTTCATTCATTCATAATTCAAATCTAAATGACAAATTGGTGACACTAGGATTCCTGGGGTTACTATTTACTAGGACTAATAAAGTTATACCACTTCCTGGAGTATATACCTGCCAATAAAGTTGGAAGAACAAGCCATAGACAGTGATATGTGTGTATACTTTCCAAAAAGAAAAGAGGGGAAAAATGGTGACAACTTGGTGTAAAGAAGTACAACTCCATTGTGCCAGGAATGCTTCAAGGAATATCATACTGTTAAAAATATTAAATTTGGGAACCCAACAAAGTCTATATTTTTATAAATCTAAAAGTGTTAAGATATTTTTATAATTGTTTTTTCATAAATTAAGGTGAAAATAAGTATAAATCTTTAAAAAAATGAATTGTCTCATTTTTTTTTTTTTTTACTCGTTTGGTGTGTACATTGATGCAAAAATTTTCCTGTCATTTAAAGATTATAGATGATCAATAAAATATTGCCATATCTGAAGGTAAAAAGCTATCAGTTATAGTTCCTTAGAAAGAAACTCTAAAATGTGTATTTCAGGTTTTCTTGGATATGCTTGTAAGAGGCAATCAGAAATAAAGCTTAGTTTCACAGAGAAAAGGAGATGATACAAATACCCTATATCTAAGAAACATTTCTTTATGTATCATATCCCTTTAGAATGTAGGTGATCATGGCTCTCCACAACTTCTTATCCTTTGTAGCTTTAAGCAATCAAGCTTGTTATTGTTTCTTCCTGTTCATCTTGCCTTTTGTATGTCCTGTAAGTGCCAAATTCTCCAAGTCCTCTTTCCTCATTAAGAGTCCCAGAAATTTCAATTGTCTCTTTCTGATTCTAAGTATCAGTATCCTTTTTGTTTTCATTTTTTAAAACTTCCATATTGCTTGCATGTTCTCCCCATTATATTCTCAGCATTCTTCTATAGACCACATCTTTCTTCATCTGTGAGGAAAACATTCATTGCCTTATAGAAGGATTACATTGTAGTTCAGTAATTTTTTTTTTGTTTCTAATAAAAAATTTCCTGTTTCTTATTACTTTGTTTAGCTTTTGGAGGACATATTTTGCTATTTCAATGCACCTTTGTAAAAACATTTAAAGCATGAATTAAAGGCTGATGCTAACCTCCATGAGAGCAACTCTTTGCACTTTGTTGACCTCATGTTTTCAACATGAAGTGGAGGGATTATATTGAATCAATTACTAGGTCTACTTCTAGGGAAGTAAGGTTGTGCAAGATAATTTTTCTTTTTAGAATGCATCTTGCACAATAATAAATTTACTATTCATCCATGCATGGAATATTGCTACTATATCTGGTCTTGTGCTTCTACAACATATCTTGACATTCTTGATAAAATTCAAAGAAGTGTCTGTAATATAATCAGTCCTTACCTGGCATCTCAACTTCAGTCACTTTCTCACTGACATGATGTAGGGAAGCTATGTCATGTTTTTTCTACAAATATTTTCATGGCAATTGTTCTAATAAGCTTTCCTATTTGGTGTCTCAACTGCATGAATTTAAGCATGCTACTAGATGCAAAAATTAAGTTTTATCCTATTCCTGTTGAGAAATTTCCTTAAAATCACTCAGTTTTTAAATACTCTCCTTCCACAGATTTTCTATAGAACTTATATTAGGTGATTGGCTTGACCACTCAGAAACCTTTATTCTTTGACTGGAACCAATCTTGTTTTCATATAGGATAGTTATTATCTTGAAAAATTCATCTTCTCAAGATTTTGTAAAAATTCACAGATGGCATAGTATTTCATGATAAGTAACAGCTGTGTTTCTTCAATATGTAGTGCACCCATACCACTGGTGGAAAATCATTATACTCCTACCACTGGATTTAACTTTTGGATGGTATTTTTAGAATCATAGGAAATGCTCGTCTTTCCTTAGGCATTCTTTGAATAGTTTCCACCAAAGAATTTTATTTTATTTTTATCAAATTGTAATATTTTGTTTCAGAATGAAGCAGGTTAGTTGAGAAATAAACTGTAGATGAAACATTCACATGCATGGGCTTTGGCAGAGAAGTCATTTATGAGATCCAATTTGCTTGCTAGCTACTGAAAACCCTTTTGAAATTCTTCTCAGATTGTGAATGGCTTGTGCATTACTTTCTGACAAATGAATCTAGCTGCTTCTTCATTTAGTTTATGAGGATATCCTTTTCAAAGATGATTACTAATCAGCTCATATTCCTTCTTTTCTTTGGGATGATAATCATATTGATGGGGATTTTTGAATTTGCAGGAGATTTTTCAATATCCTATTCCATAACTAAAATTGTCAATTATCATCTCACAGAATTGAGAATGCTCCTTTGTCTTTTTACCACTTTGAAAAATCTTTGCACACATGCCAGAGCTTCAATGACTGTTCAAACTAAATATACATGTAAGTTCTTGGTCATGATTTGCAAATTAATAATAACAATTTTTTATATTGCTTCCTGAATATTTTCAGAAGCTACCAAAAACTAATACCTCTTATTTTCAATTGTATCTGTCAATAAATTTATATATATGTCAACATTTCTTTATTTTTCCTTATATATAGTATATCCTAAGTGTTTGCTATATTCAGTTCAAATTTTAGTTTAGTGGCAATAAAAAGAATTATTATTTTCTTAAATATTTCAACGTGTCCAATACTTTTGCATGTCACTGTTTATAAAAGTCATAAAGATCTGTAAAGAGTAAAATCCTTTTGATACATACTAATAATTTGATTTATAAAAATCAAAGTGAGAATGAATAAAGGACACTGGATTAAAATTATTTAATACAAACAATCAGAGGTTGTAATTTACTCAGTAAATAAACAATAATTCTACAAAATTGATTCACCTTAAAATTGTGAGATGAATTTTGATCTTTATCAATCAATTAAAGCTGTGAATGATGCCATAACTAATTTATTGGTACAGTAAAAAATAAAGTATGTTATTCATTTTTGACTAGTATTTCTTACATCTTAATTTTTGTTCCTTTTCATGAAGGACAGGGCTTTATCTAATTAAAATAATATTGCAACTACTAATACTACTTATGTACATAAAATCAATAGCAGCAAATATAGTGTCAAGCGAAAGGAAAAAAAATGAAGAGCAAATTGAAAGTTAGATTTTATCTTCTGCCCACGACAAGAGTTCTTGTAGTTCAAGTGGTATAGCAGCTGTTATGGGAAAAAAGGTTTCTCAGTTTTGTCAAGAGCTTATTCTTTATTTCTGATCTACATTGTTTACTCGTGGCTATAGATTGACACTCTGAGTTGTTGCAATTAAAAGCAACTAAAAATAAAATGAAAGAAAGTATAGTCAAGAATTAATGGTTTCATCTAATAATAAAATTCAAGATAATATTAGGACTACTAAAGAAAAAGTTACTTTATATAATCATAATGATGGGATACTATCTCCAACAATATTTATGTAATTATATTAAAGCTATACATCATCAGTTCTTATTAAATATTTTAAAATCTTCTTCTATAAAACTATAGAATGTTATTCTTTCAAGGCTTTCATGTTTTTCTATTGGTGCAGCATAAAATATATTTCTATTGTTTAAATTTGAAGCTGTTATTGTAAGTCTTCAAAAAGAAAGTTGGTTTAATTCCAGATTCCAACAGTGATATAAATAAAAAAAATCATAATTCTCATATTTCAACTAACCATCCATACAATCGAAATATTATAGAGTATATTATACAAATAAAATGTCCTTAGTTTCAAATAAAGAAAAAATACACTCACAATAAAGCCTTATGTAATACAATGAAAGACAATAAAGACAGTATAGAATAAAACAAATACAAACACAACACATCTAACATTTTTATTACTGTTATTAAAAACATGTACCAAGGAGTGCCTTACCTTTTTAAATTGTTAACTTTGGATTTTGTATGCTGTGATTATGGTTCCATTAGAACAGACTTTAAAGGTCTCATTAGTAATATCCTAAGACACTAACTCATCACTTGGTACAGATATCCTATGAAGTTAAAGGAATCTCTAGAATAGATACTTTTGAATACTTTGCAAAGATATATCCATCAGTACAGGTTTGAAAGCAAAGGAAAATAGAAATAAAAAGCCCATTTAAAAATAAGAATGCATCAAAGATAACAAAAGTATAATTCATATTCAACAATTATTACAGATATCAACAACTTAGAGTCTTGTTTTGCTGATTTCAAGCATTGAAGATCAAAAAGAAAGTAAAAAAAACATTCCAAGAGTTAATAATACCAATAATTGGATAAGTGAGGAAAAATAATATAATAAAAATATTATCTTGTAATTAAATGTAATCATGCAGTTAAGTTCTTATTAGAAATTGTTCCCAAGTGCCAATGAATTTTTAAAAGATTTGATAGTTGCAAAGAAGATAGAAATAAAAACTATAAAAAGAAAGAAGTTGAATGCAAAGTCAGCAAGATTCTTTTTAACAATAAACAAAAAAATATCCTTAGAAAAGAGAAGGTAGGTTTGTCAAATTTCTAACAGTTAATTTTTTACCATTCCAGTTTTTTAATAGTGTTGTTGATGATCATCTTAAAAGAAGGATTAATATAATCACAGCAATAACATTTATGTGTGTAATTATTTAGAAAAAATCCTGCAAAATTTTCAATATTTTTATACTTACTAAAATTTCTTGATTAAAAACAAGAATAAAACTTCAACCTAATTAAGTCCCATAATAAACATTTAAACAAACAAAAACATCATCCTCAAAAATATTTAGAAAAATTTTCTGTGTAAACTTATTCAGAGTAGTTTAATTCCACACAATAACATCAACATTTCTAAATAAATATCACACACATGTGGGTGCATCAATAAGTCTATAACCTAGCACAATTATAACCGTAATTTATTTTTACTTGAAATTTTCACTGTATAATATTTGATTTATGTAGCTTATTTGACGGCTAAATACTAAAAATATTACTTTTTTTTTTACTAAAAATATCTTTTAAAATTCCTCTGCATCTTATATGCCATATGTAGTTTAAAATTCCTGATAGTCAGCTGGAATTAGATGATACATTATTTAACAATGATAGTAGTATTGAAAATGAGTATCAGAGTTTTGATAACGAAGACGACAAATTTTATGGATTTGAAGATGAATAAAATTTTAATGGTAACTGTACTGTTTTGCTCAATTGTAATAATTGCTTGATTTTTATTTTGTTTTCTTACCTTTGGATATAATAAAGTTTTTATAAGCTTGTGTTCTTTTTTTCCTATTATTTTTCATTTAATTGTAATCATGGCTTGTTTAACCAAAATAATACCTCATAAATATAGCCTAGACTGTACCAATTACTAATAATTTTATTAATTTTTTCTTGATTTGTCCTGCTGAAATTGGGATGCATCTTATACTGCCATGCATTTTATATGCTATCAAATATGATAATTAAAATTCATTACCATATTAAGTGCACTGACAAAGAAGGAGATTATGTTGTATAAAATAAACACTTTTTTCATCATTAGGCTACATATGAAATTATAAAAGTGTACATCAGTAACTTTAGTCTGACGTAGTTATTAGCTGAATTTTAAATGGAAAATTTCAAAATGTCTGATCTATGCGACTAATACTCACCAATTATGTGTATTTAAAAGAAAGTGGATTATGTCATGTAAAAATAAATGCCTTTTGTTTCCTCATTCGGCTATTCATGTATTTATATACCTATGTATAATAAGAATATCTCTCACTGAGGATTTAAATATAAATTTTATTAATCCTACTCATGCTTTTATAAAGTGAAAACCAAAAATACAAGGTCTTATCAGAAAGTATCGGAATGGCTGATATAAAAAGAAACAAAAAAACAAAAAACTACAACATATATCAATTCAGCATTTAATCTTCTTTGAAGTAGTCCTGGTCTCCATTGGAAGCATTCTTGGAACTTGGGGGGGTAGCGAGCAGCTGCCTTATCACATTCTCTTGGATTTCCTTGACATTTTGAAATCTTGTTCCTTTCAAATGGGATTTGATTTTTGGTAAGAGGAAAAAGTTGCAAGGGATGCCATCTGGAGAACACAGTGGTTGTCAAACCTGGAGAATGTTGTTCTTTGCCAAAAACTGCTGCACAAGACATAGTCACTGATGGAATCTTTGTGATGTGGTGAGATGACCACACTCTACACACTTTCCTTCCAAGTACTGCTATAAACAATGGAAGTTAGCAGAAATATTATAACTTAGTGTGTATGCATGACAAATTACAAGGTCAATCTGTGCCAAGCAGTTTCACTCTGTGGACTTTAGTTCTGTTACCACAGCAATGGTCCTGATGCTTTTTGATCAGACCTCATATATATTTTATATAGTGAAAACCAAAAACAAAAAAAAAATTTCTTTATTATTATGAACTGATTTCATTAATGTCATTTTATTTATAAAATAAGATCAAATTTACTGAAATTAAAGCTGAACAAAACCTTCATAAAAATATTTGTCATAACAGAGGGGGGAAATGTATAATAGAGAAAAAAAAAGGAGAAAGGTCAAATGTTAAAAATAAAAGAAAGTATTGTTTTATGAAAGATATTTATTTTTTATATTAAAAAAATAAGCAATTAATTTACATGGGGTCATTATTAAGTATGCAGCTTAATGATGAAAAAAGCATTTTATACAACAAAAAAAAAAATTAACTTTTCAACATAATCACCTTTGCTATTAATATTCTAGTGAATATTAAGTATATAGATCGAATATACAGTGACAATTTTAGATAAAACCTCTAAAATCCCTATGTGACAGACAACACACTTATTAATCCACCCTTGTATAAAGAAATTAAAAACCATTTTAAAAAAATTTAAATTAGATATTTATCATTTTTTAATATAGGGATAAATTTGTTATTTTTAAGTTTGAAACTTTAGCTTATCCTTGGTGACATGAGAACCTATAATTACGTGAATCAGTTAACAAGCATAAAAAATGTTGGCTGCATTGATGACTTTATCAATTTTGTTTTCTTTACATTGTGACCTATGAAAGTGTTCTACTTCTGGTGCCGATGAAGGCTATATAGGATTCTTTCAGGTTTGTTCAATGAACAAAAGGATCAGCTCTTATGGGATTATGACAGTGATGTCTAAGGGATCTTAGTTTTTTTTTCTTTTGAGTTTCTTTCCCCTAGATTCCATTCAAAAGTGAATAGATCTATTGCTTCTCATTTAAAAATTTAATGTTTAAGTTTTTACACTAAAATAATGGCAACTATTTCAGACATTAAAATAAATTAAACCTATATTTTTTTATAATCAGTTGCTAAAAGTAGTATTAGTTAATAATACTATAATAATATAATAATAATAGTAGTATTATAATAATAATTTATTATATAAACTGTAAAATATAAACTTACATATGTGTAATAATATAGTAGTATTATAATAATAATAGTAGTATTAGTTAATAATAAATAAAACAACTATATAATAATAACAAAGTAAGCTGTGATGAGGAGGCATGGTGGAGTAATGGATAATGGCTCAGATTGAAAAATCGGAGAGCCGAGTTTGAATTTCATTTGAATCCATTACATTCACTTACGTGCTAATACCCTTGGGAAAGGTATGAATCCTCTTCTTCTCCCCCCAGCTATGGGTAAATAGCAGGACAGACCAAGTTCTATAACCTTGGATGGCAACTGGTCTACTGCAGAAAGAAATGGCAACTTACTGTGGGAAAAAAATCTGCCTCATCAGTCATATATCAAAGGATACATGATCGCCTAAGCATGTATTATGCATGACACATAATTGAAGCTGTGATGATGACAGTGAGATTTTTAGTTTTTTTTTTATAGTTTCCTTCTTCTAGACTGATAGCTTTCACAGGCTGACAAATTCTGCCTCTTCTGATTTAGAAATTATAGTAGCAAAAACATTGTCAGTGCGGGTTACAAACAATGATAAAATTGCTGAAGATAGAACTTTAATACCTGTTTTAAGCTTAGCTTACAGACAAGCACATTTGTATACTACAGATTGTACATTGAGATAATTAAAATTATTTCAGACATTAAATATTTAAGTTTTTTTCCCCTACTGATAAATAGGGGTTAATCTGATAGTGTGATAATTTTTTTTCAGAGATTTTAAGAATAATTTATACACACACAAAATGCTGTATGACCCCCACCATATGTTGAATTGCTAACCCCACTTTCACTTATCCATGGTTGGCCCAAATAGCAATACTTTCATCTTGAAAACCTTTTTAAAACTAAAAATACTTTGCAAAATAATTCTCAAAGCAGTAATATTGTTTGTGTGTGTGTGTGTGTTTATATGAATATATATCTTTATTATTAATAGTATTTTGATCATATAAAAAATAATCAATTTAAATGTCCGCCAAACCATCAATATCAGAGTCAAATGATCCTGAAGGGAAATGCTCAAATTAATAATAAAAAAGAAAAAGTTTAATTCATTGCTACATCTCTGAGTAGAACAAAGGGAGTTGCATCCTCTCTAACATCCAATGGGCTTGACTAGAATTAATTTTGCTGGTATTGTTATTGGTGGATTTCACCATCTATGGGGAAACTGACTCTAATTATCTAGATAATGAATAATGAGGTCCTAATTTAAGCAGGCCAAAAGTTACTTTACCCTAATATTAATCAATTAACACAACTATATGTTAACTAAATAAAGGTTTCATCAAGTTATATTTTAACTAATTGAACATCAAGTTAAATCAAATGTTCAAAATGACTTTCTTGAAACAGTGTTGACACTTTTTATAGACAAAGTGAAAAATTATTATTCTCATTTTTAAAAATATGTCAGATTCTGCTGCTAAATACAAATTAAAAAATAATTTTTATTAAAATATTAAAAAAAGTGAAATTAAATAAACTTGCACATGCAAGTTTAACTATAACTGTTAATGAAAGAATTTTGCAGTATAGTAACTTTTAACCAACTCTGCAGTCATTGTGGAAGGATGTGCTTTTGCATAGGCCTTACTAACTGCATGAAAGTTTGCAACAAATATGGAAAACCCTCACTTTTTTTTGTAAAGTCAGGCTATGATGATAAGTGTTCATCAGTAAGTAAATAATTACGGTTAAGAGAAAGACAATTACAGCACATTTAAATAATTACAATCATGTGCCACATGAATGAATAGTGAGCAAAGATAAAATTCTGTTTCAATAAAACCATTTATTTCTAAAAAAATATTGCAATCTTGTAAGGCAGAATTGAAAAAGAAATGTTTAGAAATTTTTGGATTGATTTATTTACATAACAGAAATTCCATTTTGGTCACTCAAAAGTTTGCTCCTTAAAGAATATATCTCTTATTGATAGAAAAGTGATAATTGTACATATTCAGACAATATGAGATTCTTGGAGGAAGATAAAAAATGAAAAATATTGATTCACTCAGTTCAAGCTTTTGTGAAAAAAAAAACATCAATTCTTAAATTACTAGTATGTTTCAAAGATAAAACATTTTTTTTAAATATTCATTCTTCAAAACTATAAAAATGAAAAAAAAAATGTAATATAACCAGTAATGACTTACTTTAAATTTTAATAAATATTTTTGTAATAAAACATTAATTACTTGTAAGTGTGAACATTAAATAAAAATTCACATAAAAGTAACATTAAAAAAAAAAGAAAAGAAATTGCACAAAAAAATTAAAAAACATGATAACATGATTTTCTTTTTGTAGAAGTTAAAAATGATACAGTAAAAACATCCTGAAAATTAAAACGTATTAATAGAAAAAGAAAAGAGAAAGAGTATAAAAGTCAGTATAAATAATAAAAACCAGTTAGGGGAAAAAATTTACCACCAAATTGAAGGCAGACATAAACAATAGACATGCAGGAGTGACTGGTGGTGGTGATGATGGCAGTGGTGGAGGAATAAGAAATGGAAAAATATTAAAATTGCACCGGAGGTTATACAAAATGGAGGGAGAAAAAAAAAAAAAAAAATCACAGGAACTTTTGGGGCAGGTTTGGATTAATAGTGGATAGCTAGGAGCCAGCAGTCAGTCAGGATTGACCGCTGTTGCTAAAGGGTACAAGCAATGGTGAAAAGCTGAAGACAGAAACAGAACCTTGATCCTTCTGTTTTGATCTTATCAGCTAACCACAGATAAGCACATTTGTGAACTACAGAGACATACCATCTTTGAACAACCATCAGAACGCTTGTTGGCAAAGTTGGATAAGCTGTGTTTTTGAAATTAAAGTTATTCATCTGTTAACAAATTAAATTGGTCGAAATTGATTGTTTTTTTATTTTGATTTCTTTTTAGTTTTTAAGTCTTGGCCATTTTATTTTTGGAGGAATTTTAATAAAACTGGTTTGCATTTTCATGAAAGCAATGTTGCAAAATAATGAATGAAGTAAAGAAAATATCAAAAGCATTTAATGGACTAGTGTCTAAGTCTGAATAGAAAATATGCAAGAGTCAAAAATAACTTGATAACAACATAAAGGATACCTTCAGAAAGATTCCGTTTTTTTTCTTTGTTTTTTACGAAGTTGTTTTGGATAAAGAATGCAGGAATTGAGAGAGAGAATAAAAAATTCTAAGAAATTTGGTTGCAAAATTTTTCCCTCTTCTGATTTAGAGAAGATTTATTTTAAAATATTATTTCAAACAACTTGCTTTATTAACTTTGTCTAAAAATATATTGATAAAAGATTTGCAGATGATGGATTCAGTCGAAACAAATTTTTTTCTGCTTTTCATTCAGTTGCAATTCCTTTTATACAAGACTTTCTATAATTGGTTAATAAAGATATAAAATCTTTAATTTGTGTAAATTATTTGACAGGCAGTAAAAGTATAATCATTGTTATAATGTAATCATTAAATTATGTCATTGTGAAAAAGTGAAGTCCTGCTAAATCAAGGTTGAAGAAGTTCAGCATTTGCACAGTGTTCAAATTCACAAAAACTTATATATATGATAAAATATAGTTTTAAGGTATGCTATATTTATGGGCTAAAGTGCTGAATATCAGGTATAGGGCGTATTCTAAATATAAATATGGACATTGATGTCAACACCCAGAGGTAACTGTCTATTTCATGCTAAATGTAATTGTTAGTCCTGATGATTGCATTTAGCATGAAACAGACTGCTGCTTCTGAGTATTGACTTTATATGTCCACTTTATATATATATATATATATATACTTAGCTGTATTGATGTGAGTTTGTGACTCTGGTGTTTCACGCCCTTGCAATATTCAGACAATCACAAGGGCATGAAACCCAGGGTCACAAACTCCCATCAATACAAATAAGTATGCTAGCTCTATCATTGATATTGAGCACTTTCCAATAAGTACTACACATATATAATATATAAATAATAGAAGTAGAAATTATATATATATATATAGATAATATTAGTGGTAAATATACACATACATATGCAAAATATATAAATATATATACATACATATATATATATATATATATATATAAATGGTGATACTCACTTGGAAAAACCTTGGATATTTCAATTTGTAATAGAACAAACCAGTACCCAAGGAAAAATGAGGAATAAAAAAAGAAAGAACCAAGAACATGAAACTAAGGCAAAAACAATCGTCCAGTGTTCAAGTTCGAAGTCCAAAGAAAAAACCTTGAAAATGAGTAAAGGCAACTACGGAAAGTGCTCAATACATGAAGTAGAGCAAACCTAAGATATATATATATATATACATACATATTGGAGAAAGATATGAATATTTACCCTGACTCCCCACTGAGATGGGATGTGACACAAGGTCATGTTTAATGTGAGGAACCCGAGTGCATACCCTCGGGCCAAGAACAAAAATTCCCCAAGCCCCTGCAACTGTCGGTTGCGCTGGCTTCAGTCTGGGCACCAATCCCTCTCTTTAGTGCTTTGAGAGGGTGCAGCCTCAGGCATCTGTTCTCCAAGGCTGGGTACCTCACAGTGTGAGCTTCCTCAGTTGCATCTCTGTCTTCCAATGGAGCCACAACTGAGTCACACTCTGCCCAAAGGCAGAGACGCAACTAAGAGATGATAAAAACCTACCTGATGTGCCAGAATGAGATTATTGACTTATATCCAAATTCATTCATGGTAAATTAGGGTGTATAAAATTGGTGTTTTAGTAATTTGAAAGATTTATATTTAAAAAAGAGATTGATTTAAAGTGTGTACATTTTTCAATAAAAGGAAAGCAAACTAATTTTTATTTATATGCTTGGTTTTGAGATTTAGGGCTTACAGTTTACATCAGTAAAAATCTTTATTTTGTGGAAATTCTAAATTCAAGCCCTCCATCTCACAACTCAAAAAAAAAGTTCCTACTATGAGAGCAAGAATATTTTTTATGCTTGGCTATATTGTTATTTTTAATTATGTATACTCCCACCCAGTCTATTTATTCTGCTGAATTTGTTTCAATGAAAAAAAAAAAAATTCAGAAATCAAAATGTTTCAAACTCTTTCTAAATTTGTTTTATATTTTTAAGAATTTCATTTGATAAGCCAAAAAAGAAAATGGCACTTAAAGTATTCTTTTCTCTGAGGACTGTAAAAGAAAAGAAAAAGAAACTGAATATTTTGACCAAACCAATAATTTCAGATCAAGTTCACTTTCATCTAGTTAAATTGATAGTTATGACTTTAGTAATAACCAACATTTTCCTTTCATCCCCAATTTAAAAAGAAATAGTATTTTTAGTAGATATATAAGTTTAAAAAAGTAAAACATACCATGCCTCAATAAGATTAAACTAGTTAGAGTAAATGTATATTATTATCAAAAAGCATTCAAAAAAAAAAAAAAAATTCTGCATGAATTAAGGCAAGACATTTGAGAAACAAAATTAGACAATAAAAATAAAATCTTAGAAACCCCACTAAACGACTGGGCATTTTTATTATTCCATTATATTTCTATAATTTCATTCCTTTCCCACTGCCTTAATGTAATCTGCAAGTGCCTTTTCTATAAATATTTTCTTTGTAATTATTCTGATGGGCTGTCATTTTTTATACATTGACATCATAAATTTAAGCAAAGCATTAGATTAGTTCTATTTTAATAGTTTCTTTTTGTGTATTTTAAGGTATGCTATATTTATGGGCTAAAGTGCTCAATATCAGTGATAGAGCATATTGTAACTGTGGAACTCTCTTCCAGCTTCTTGCTCTCCTGTCATTTACAATCTTCAAAAATTTAAATGCAATGTCAGTTGTCATTTTCTGTTCCCTTGAATCCTGTCCTATTATTGTTCTTTTGCTTCAATAATGTTTTCTTAGTTTATTTCACTCACAGTAATCCTCCTTGTGTCTTAGTGGCTTTGTCGCCTTGCTTGAGGTGAAATGATAAAAAAAGAAGTATTTTCTAGACCTGTTTTTTAAAATTCTTTATACAATTATGAAAATTAAACTGTAAAACTCAGAAGATTTTGATGTGTGTGATTTAATTTACTTGTGACCAAACTGACAAGCTATCTTGTGATAATATTTTTATCCTGGAGCAACTAATAAAATAATGGGTTTTCTTACTCTGACAGTGGATTAAATAATTATTCAAGATAATGGTAGATGTAAAAGAAATGCATTTTCTAGAGTGACTAACAATATATTTTGCAGATATCTGAGTTCCAAGTTGTTAGTCTTTTAGAAAATAAATGTTGTTTACTTCACATTATTTAAAATAAGACTTCACTTAACACAATAATAATTACTATAAACGTTATTTTAATTTTTTTTTAATGTGGACACATATTTCAGTTGCTATCATTGTTATTTTATTTTCTTAAACAATGAAATTAATAGCAACCAGTCTAAACTGAGAAAAACCTATTAAAGAAATAATACAGTTGGAGTACTTCCTTGGTACCCCGACTACATGAATTTACTACTAGATTGTCAACTAGGTCTCACTATTTTACTGTTGAATTAGCTAGATGTAATCATATGTTCTATTCTAGTAGTTTCTTTGCTCTTACTTTTTGCCTGTGAAACAACTTCTGGTTTCTTCCTTCCCTGCCACCTAAAACTTTAAAAAATGTAAATGCAATATCAATTGCCATCTTCTGACATCCTGGTCTTTCATTGTCCTTACTTTTCACTAGTCTTCTTACTAACTTTCATTCCCAGTAACTCTCTTCCATCTTAGTAGCATTATTACCTTGCTTCAGGTGAAATAATTTAAAAAAAAAAAAAAAAAAAAGTGTAGATAGCCTCATGGTCAACAATACAGAAAATGGAATTGGCAAATCAAGTTCAAAGGCTAACTAGGACAGTAGGTGTTCACACCAACACTCTTGAAGGAGGCATGAATCCACTTTTTCCTTCCTTGATATGAGTAAATTAACAGGACAGGATCCCTTTAGGTTTGTTAAGTATAACTTAAGTATTGGGCTAGCATCTTGCTTTGTAAAACTTCACTTACAACTGAAACCGTTGCAGTATCACTTGGTATAACTGCAGACCTATGACCCAGAAAGAGTCTGCTTCTCAGTAAAATTTGATTTTCAAAAATTTAAATGCAATATCAATTATCTTTTGTTTTATTAATCCCTGTTCTTTTATTGTTCTCCCACCTTAATAATGTTTTCTTTCTGTCATATTCCCTAACACTCAGTAACTTCTTGTGTCTTAGTGGGTTTATTGCCTTGCTTGGGGTGAAATGATTTAAAAAACATATGCTTATTAAGATTTTAAAAAATGATTTTAAGGTTAAAAAGATGTTCTCTTTTTGACTTCTAATTGACTTAATCCCATGAATTTTCTTTCTCAAATACAAGCATTGGGATTGATAAATTAATTAAAGGTATTTTTGCTAAAAAATGTCAATATATGAAATTCTTTCCAAAGTAACCAATAGAAGTTAAAAAAAAAAGAAATTGCGTATCCATTTGACAGAAATTAGACATTTAAAATTTTTCTACTGTTGGTCATTAACTATTTAATAATGTTTAGTAATAAGACACTATGCAGTGGCATGCCAAAATGATAGTATTAATAGTTAGTTTTGAAATGTATAAACTTTAGTTAAAAGGCACAAAGAGAAGACAAGAACATTAAGAAAGAAAAGAAAGAATAAAACAAATCATTATCTTGAATTTTATTATTAGTTGTTTTTCATTGCAACTACTCACTGTCATTTTACATCCCTTGGTAAACAGTATAGATTGGGAATAAACTCAGTTTTGCATCTTTTCTTTTATTAGGAATGATAGATGCTCTGTTTATTGAATTATGAAAGTCAGCAGTTGAAGGTAAAATTTAAACCTTTTATCCTTAGTTTTTATTTTTCCCAAACAGCTGGCATAACCATCTTTGAGTATTTCTTTACTTATGCTAATAATACTATTATCATGAATTTTATTATTAGATGAGGCATCATCAATAATAGAATTCAATATGACTACTAATTATACTAGTGCATGGAAGCAAAACATCAAAGATGGTAGCACTGATCATTTAAGGAAAATAAAGAACAAAAACATATAAAGGGTGTGGTAAAAATACTTCCCACATAATGGTAAGACATCAGCTAGAGGAAGATACCATTGTCACTAATATTATGTGGAAAGTAAGAGAAGGAAAATTTCAAACCTCCTCTGTCTTGCAACCATACCCAATCATGTTTTGGGAGTAGACCCGAGGACAAAGTCTCTAAGACAGTCTGGTGTTATGTTCAACTTCATTCTGGCAACTCCTCCTCTCACAACGCCGGTGCCAAACTGTATTGGACTCTACCTTTACCTTGGACAACATCGGTAGAGACATGCTGCATAGTAACTGCCGATCTCTCATAAAACATTGACCAGGCTTCTGCCCTGGAGAGGACACTCCAGTATCACTTCACCATGATGTCAAAACATGGGAAGCAACAGTCTACTAATGGGAAAATTCTAAAGGTCCTTCTGTATAGGAAAGTGACCATTGGCAAGAGGGTGACCTCATCTTCACTTTAAGGATGTTTGCAAAAAGGACATGAGGGTGATGGATATAGACATTGAGAGGTGGGAAGACATAGCCAATGATCGCTCACAATGGAGACGTGATTTATATTGAGGGCTGGAGTGAGTAGAGAAGAAACAGAGGCTTGCTGCCAGGGAGAAGCTTGCTTGAAGAAAACAAAACAACATGGAGGAGAGCGTCTTCACATGCATTTGTTGCAATCAAGACTGTCACTTCTGTGTGGGCCTGTACAGCCATAACAGATGCTGCGCCACCATCAGCAGCTGAGGCATAACTCTATGGGTGCAGATTTATGGTCTCTCAAGACCAGGGATGTCACATGTGGGACATGTTTCTGGGAGGTATATATGGGATGTATTTCTGTTTTACACTCTAGTTTAAATTTGATGTCCTACAACCATTGGATTTTTACTTCAGAATAACTGTTATCCAAATATAGGCTTCAATATAGAAGAAGAGATAAAAGTCTTTCTAAAAGAATTTTTTTTTTTAATTTTGTGACCCACCTTTTACTAATGTTTATAGAATGACAGTCTGAACAGCTGTGATGAAATGCAACTGTAGTTAAGATGAAGGAAATGTTAGTAAAAAATTATCAATTTATTAGTCTGTCAGTTAAGGCTATATTATTTCTCAATTTTTCTTGTTAACAAGATAATACAGTTGTGTTTAGAATAAAAAAGAAAGATTCGTTTCACAAAATGCAAACCAGCTTAAAAAAAAAACAAAAAAAAACAACCTTTTTTTTATTTCATATTCAGATTTCAAAATGCCAATCTTCTTTAGTCATATTAACAAACCAGGACGCATTTAAAGCCATGCGAATTGGTGAAGTCAACTTACACAAGTTGAAAATTCCTGAAAAAAGCAGGCTTGTGAATTTTTTGATGCTAACAAAAATACTCCAATACACTTGAGAAGTACAGGTTGATGTTGAAGAATAGAAAATGCGGCAGTCAGATCTGTTAGTCTTCTTGAATGCAAGTGACTGTAGTTTCAAATAGTGCTGTATGTGCTGCGCTTGCAGGTGGAAGCAATAAAAATGCTATGAGATGATGGTACCCTAAAAATTGTAAAATAATAAGCATCAGCTGGCAGAGCCATCCTTGATTTGCTAACAAATTCACACAGTACAGGTAAGAAAAATTATATCTACCAGGTAAAAAGTAAGTCAACCACAACCATCATCCAAACCAAAGAAAAAAAAAAAAAAACACCAGAGCTCAATGCTGACTATTATTGGTTATTGGTTTAAAGAAAGAAAAACAAGGTGTTTTGTTTAAATGATGAAGAAGGAAAGTGATATAATAGTAGATATCCCGTTGTATGTACATGAGTACATCAATAAGTCCATAGCCTAATGATAAATTAAATGATTGGGGTTTTTTATAGTTTATCAACCTTTTGCAGGTTATTTAAAGCCAGAAAATATTTTTACATTGTAAGAATTTTTTGGAGATAATAATGATTTACTGATACAAGTCCTACTAATTACCCCATAGCTGGGGGAGACAAGGTGGATTCATACATTTCCTAAGGGTATTTATGCATAAGTGAATATAATGAAGCCAATTGGAACTTGGTTCTCTGATCTCCAATTCCAATTATCCATTACACCACAAGCCCACCCAAGCTTACAACATTTGGTATTCCTAAGCAGTCACCCATCTAGATATTGACCAGGCTCAACATTGCTTAACTTCAGTGGTCATATGAGGACAGGTGTTTGAATGTGCTATGGTTGTAAGCCCTAATGATAAAGGAGGTTGCATTTATTTTAAACAAAAAATATTTATTTTTCAATATAATCTTCTTTGTTGATACATTTAACTCAATGTTTCTTAACTGATCACATAAAATAAGCATTATACAGTGAAAATTTCAAATCAAAATCCAGCAAATAACTTTATCAGTTTATGGACTTAATGATGCATCCTCATAAATACTTATAATATTAATTTAGCTAAAAGATGAATATAGGGATTTTCTAATTCAACAAAACTGACCATCAGAAAGGAAAAAAAAACTACTAAGAAATTACTGGTGGCCAGATTTAACACAAGAATTCTTAAATAATGAAAATATCTTCAATTATGTTCAAGTCACCAGAAATAAGGGATTTTTTTTTATGTTTGTTAATATTTATATCATTTGAATCTAGTATTAAGTCACCAGAAAGAAGGGATTATTTTATGTTCAAGTCAAGTGACTTATATATATAAGTTTTAGTTTATTAATCTACTGTTGGTTTATATTACAGAAATTCAGTAAAAGAAGTTGATGTAGATAGATAAGAAATTAAAATACAATTGAGCAACAATCAAACTTAATCAGAAGAAAGATGTCAGGATAAACTAAAATGCCTGAAAAATTCTCTTTCATGTGTGTATTTATTTAAATCTGCTTGCAACAATGCTAGCCTTTATGCTTTGATTGGTTGCAAGTCAAGCATTTACAGTGAATTTCATCTTGACAAAACAAATTATGAATCCTGACTCAGCCTCTTATTTACTTAGCACAATTCAAGAAAAAAATACTTTTAAGAGAAGATTTGAATAAATTTCCCAACAGATAAAGGAATAATTTTAATGAACTTATAAAGGAGATGTACATTTAGCGTAATTCTCAATTTGTATTTTTGATATACCATTTTTATATATAATTTATACATAGATTTTCTTTATTAAAATTCTTATATTTCTTCTATAACGCTTTTAAGAATAACTTCCAACATTCAATGACATTGAAAGAAAGTTTTTAAAGAAATGGAAAGTGCTTCTGAAGACATAAGGAATTATAATTTAAAACTTTTAATAAAAATGATATAAGCTAAGTAATAATAATGTTTGGTGGGGTAGAAAAGTCTTATAATATTATGAAAAACATGCCCATATATTTCAAGATTATATTTTATCCACTAAGAAAATGACTCCTGAGAAATTCTTTGTTCTGAGTTTTTTATTCTGGTAATCAAGCAGATAAAGAGGTTCACCCAATATAAGGCTTAAGAGCTACTCAGGGTAGAGTGTTACAGATTGAGGTATGTGACGTGAATGTGAGAGGTAGGTGAAGAAGTGAAGATTATGAGGATAGACAGTGATTGACTCTTGACTTTAAGAGTTTAAGATTTTAGTGTTCAGGGAAGCATCTATGCAAGATTTTGTTCCACAAAGTAGTTCTTGGGGAACAAAGGCTGTCTAAGTGGAATGGAACTTCCTCCTTATAAATGGTATATGGAGGAAATGTGGGTGATTCAAGACAATTTTTAGATTGTAATGAAGGTAATGTAAGTAATGACTGTCGTGGATGCCACTGATAAGATATTTTATCAATAGGACATCAGACAAAAAATTCTTGGTTTCAAGTAGCTAAAGAAGTCAATTTGTAGCCATTCTGAGATAAGATATAAATCATTTTATTGGTGACAATTAAGTGAAAGACACTGGCATTATACCTAAAAATAACAATGAGATTTCTTTGGTCATAATGTGGCATGGAAATACAATGATAACAAGTATTAACCCAAAGTAATTAACAATAACATTTAAGTTTTATGTTTCTAATTTGCAACTGAAAAAAAAAGTAAGTCCTTCTTCATCATTCATAAACAAGTGGTCACTTCTCTGGCCTAAACTCTTAAATCATTCAAATGTCAAGTAAAGGAAAGAGAAGGACGTCTCCCACAGAACTGTGTGGGGTGACTGAGGATGGTGGCAGCAGTAAGATTCTGAAGTGGAGGTGTCATTGTTAACTAAGGTGTCAATCACTAACATAATGAATAGGGACTTCTATGGCTGCATTTGCCACTGGATGAACATGCTACTTACTCGACTTCCGCTGCTGCTGCCTCTTGGAGACTGAAGCACAACAGAAATCGAACAATTACAGAAGTTGTTATGCACTCCATTGTAAACAACATACTAGCAGTGCAAGGCTGTTGCCAATAGTCTTGCACTACTGACACATCATTAGATGAAAATATCTAATTATTTACATTATTTGTGCATGGACTATTGTCCGCATCTTTGTTGTTATCATCACTCCTCAAAACATTCAATATATATGTTTGTCAACACTGGTGACAATGGTGAACCCACAGCCAAGCCTTCCTCCTGTTGGTATATTTCAAAATCTAGTTGGAAGAATGTTGTCTGTATACAGAACAGCAACATTTCCATCAGGTTATCTATTAGAATGCTAGTACATTCTTCAAGGGAGGAGTCTGATTCCAGTTGGTTTCAAAGCATCGACAGTGTGTCATTTGTAAGAACTCTGGTGAACAGGTTCAATACATCCAAGCTTACATTCAATAACTATGGATGGGACCCCTTTGGATCAATTTCTCAAAGTGTTCTGAGTTCTTAATATATAACAAAGACTTCCCAGCTAGTGGAAAATCCTTGATGTCATCATTTGTGTCTCTAGTGATGGCAAACACACACACACACACACATATATATATATATATATATATATATATATATATATATAATAATTCAAGGAGTGATAAGATTAGGATAATAGTATGCATGTAAATAATGTAAATAATGATAAATCCTCATCCCAGAAATTCAGTCAGAAAATATCTAAGTTACACAAGATAAAATTTTATTTAAATCAAAAAGAATCAATGGATATAAATGATTTTTTTTTAATTTTCTTATTTTTCCTTAAATAAAAGAGAAAAAAATATACAGGATAAAACAGTAAGAAAAGATTTTATTGAAGAGTCAGACATCTTTGTGTATGAAAAATGTAAATAATTTAGTAAGAAAGTATTTTATCTTTAAGAATTAGTTGAAGATAACTTTCTCTTTCATCAGAGAAAATCATTTCTTTACTGGTTTCTAATATTTTGGTTTTAATTCTGGAAATGTTTAATGACAATACATACTGTGGAAATATTGAGCAGGATAAAGTTACTTAAAATAAAGTTTGAAACAATTTACTATAAAAATGATTTTTTATTAAATATTCTGAGAATTTCTTGATGCAGGCACTCTCGCATAATCCCCTATGTGATCATCACCCTTGCATCTTCCCCGCCCCATGAAAAAATATTAAATGCTAACTGCAAATTTTCACTGCAGTCATTTAATTGTAATTGATCAGAAAATAATGTGCCTGAAAGGTGATGCTGTGTGCAAAGTTCTTAATGAAGATGATTTGTGCTGGAGTGACTTTAAGCTGGGAAAGAAATTTTCTGGCACAGTGTGTAATTCTATCAGGCATGTTTTAACTACTGGAGAGTGTTAAAAAAGAAAAAACATATATCCTGCTCGCAATTTTCTTATTAAAAAGTCAATTAGATTTAAGTTTCAAATCTAAAAAGAATAACTGCAAAATGAAGTATTTTGCATGATTTCATTTCTTCAAAAGTAAAAATTTCATAGCATACACTATTCAGTAACAATATATGCTCTTGATAGATGTATGCTTTATTATATGATTTTTTTTTCCTGAAAAGTTAACTGGATGAGATTTGTCTTATTTCTAATGAGTTTATCAATTTCATATAAATTTCATATTTGACATATAAGAATAAGGGTAAATATTTTATATGCTTAAACTTTTACAATAAGTTTTGCATATTATATAAATTCAAAATATTTGCCTGTAATAAACACTGGATAAGATTAAAGGTTTAAAATATTCTTAGCAATAAGAATTCCTTATTTTGCCTTTTCATGCATCATACATGAAAATGAAATTATAAAGCTCCAAAAGTGGATAAAGATAATGTCCAATTGGATGGAACAAGTCAGGCCAGAGCATTTTAAAGGTGGAGCTTTTTTCAGGTGACCTGCGAGTAAGAATTTATTTATATTATTTTCACAGGAGGGGAATTATTTTTCTGAGGGTAGCCTCTTAAGCACTGCTCTTGATGAGGCAAGTCATGTTTGTAAATTTTGCAATTAACAAAGTTTGGTGCCTCTAGGGCAATCTGAATCAGTTGTAATTGTTTTTACTTCAAAACCATATTTACTTACAGGGTCATCATCTGACAAAGACTTTGTTAAATACATTTCAACATTTTAAAAGTGTGTGTGCATGTGAGTGTGTATATGTGCTTTTTACATACAAAAGAGAATTGTGTTATATACAAGATCACATTGACCAAGAATAAATACAACAATTTCCTCCACATTATCATATACAATATTTCAAAACATTTTTTTGATTCATTCTATTTCAAAGAAGAGTGAAAACACACAATCTCTTCCATCCAAAGTTTCAAGAATTAGAATTAAACTGGAGAAAGACACAAGTTTACATTAGTGTGTATCAAAAGTATTTTCATTTCTTTTTACAGACCTTTACTCTAAATTTTATTTCATGTACACATCTCATGACTTTCTATGACTTTTTTATTATCAACATTATAATTATTAACATATATATCATTATCAATACTATTCAGCTGTATCTTT
>CAHIKZ030004471.1:915000-1017500 GCA_903632075.3 Acanthosepion pharaonis | reverse complement strand
ATAACATACATCTGAACAATAAACTTATTGTTCATTAGATTATATTACAGTTGCTATTCATATAATATCTGTAATATTATCTATCTTTAGTTGCAATAAAATTGGTTCACCATGACCAATTCTGAACAGAAATTTTCAATAATCATTAAAAATAGATTACATTTTTAAAATATGTATAGCTAACAACCCCCCACCTCCCCCAAAAAACATAGGAAAAGAAAATTATTATTATTTGTCTTTTTTTTAATTTCTGCAGAATTCTGTTAGAATACTGAAAATGATTTTGTATGAAGAAATGGTTTTGGTAATGAGAAAAAAAATCTATGTGTCATTTAGACTAATAGTGAAGTGAAGTGAATACTTCTAATTTAGCTAAAGTGGTGAACACTAAGTATTAAGTGATTAGTGCACAACAGCAAATAATAAATGAATTAAATCAATTTTCATATTTGGATCAAAGCATATAATAAAAATATTAGAGGAATTGTTACAATTAAAGATTCTTTAGTACTTGCAAGATGAAGGATCATTGTTTATTTATTGTCTATAAATTTTAAAAAAAAGGCATTAAAATTCTGATTTTTGTTGAGACAATTGAATGCTCCCTTTGTGTGCTTGAATTACAACATTTCAGCAGGTCTATTCTTCAGCCTTTGTGCATTTTTCATTGCTGAAATGGTTATATGGTTAGTATGTTAGTAACCATTTTTGTTATTTTATAAAGAAATAAGATTTTTTCCCTCTTTTCTTACAGATTATACATTTTGTGAAGGCTGAAGAATAAATCAACCCAAATGTTTTTGTACCAATATCAAGAACATGAAAGTATTTCAACCATCCAAACAAAATTTGGAAGGATAAAAGGTAATTTATGGTCAAATTTAATTCATATCGTGACAATAAGTATTTGTTGTTTCTGTTTAATCTGTTTTGTTTATTCCATTTTTATGTGAAAGTGAAAAGAATTACTTGATGGTGGAACAAAAAACCCATACAAGCTCCCCTGATGATAATACTGGATTATAACTATAATAATAAAATTTAATTTTGATACAGTTGTTAAATATTTGTCATTTAACAATGGAAAAATGTGACACATGGCCAGATTTTTCAGTAGCAGTATCTGTATACCCACCCAATACAGCAAAAGACCCAAGGTGTCATTTTATAGTAGAATATCCCAAAATTGCTTGACCTTAACTCTCTTAGTAAGATGGGGAGATTCTATCTGAAGGGACAAATTCCTGTTTACCAGACAACAAATAGCTTGTCTCATTCAATCACTGAGACAAGAAAGACAGGAAAAGTCACCAGTTTTACTTATATAGGTCATATAGTGCAACATATTAGCTGCATGGAAAAGTTCCCTGACCTTCTCTTTTGAAAAAAACTAGAGACTGAATATCCAGTAGAAAATTTATTTTTTTAATACAAAATACATTGGAAACTTTTGCACAGATCTAAAACAATTTCCATTTGAATGTGTAGTAATTTAGAGTAGAAATAGAAAAGATTTAGTCTTGTTTATATCCTTATATGTCACTAATTTAGAGGTCTGCCAAACAAGCAACAAAGCCATCAGGCCCTCTGATAGGTACATCAAATCAGAAACTGAAATGGTATCACTAGATCAGACAGACTTCCAATGACAACCCTGCAGCATGTCATACCTGGAAACAGGAAGAGAGACCGACAAAGGAAGAGGTAGGAAGACAAGCACAGAATGTGGACAAATCTGAGCATCATTAAGTGACAGGGATGTTTGGAAAGAGCTTGTCTATTGTAAATCCTTTGTGATTTACCAATGACACTGAAGTGGAATAGGTAAAGCTAAAAGCATCTGTGCACATACAGATTTCAATGTGTTAAAACCAGAAACAACCAAATGTGAATAAAGTTGTTAAAACTTTTGCTGCAACCAAAGAAACTGTTGGCAATGAGTTTAATAGCATCAAAAAACTATTTTTTTATAGTTTAAACCTGATTTTCATTGAAAGAAAATTTCAATGTTAATAAAATAGACAATATCAACATTTCCTTTAGTCTACTGAGCAACACTGAAAAGCAAATATGAATAAACAAAGCAAATATCTCTGAAATAAAAATTTTAGTGCAAAAATATCAGTGAAATGCAGTTATACAATTTTCTTTTACTATCAATTTATTACTTTTACTTATTTTTAACATCTTTTAAATTATTTATTTTTAACATTTTTAAATTACTTATTTTTAACATCTTTTAAATTTTAAATTATTTATTTTTAACATCTTTTAAATTATTTATTCTTAACATCTTTTAAATTATTTATTCTTAACATTTTTAAAGGAGTGAGCAAAAGTTTGCAATTTTAAAAAGAGCACTGGACCCTTTTCACATATGTATTGCATAATCTATAAAAGTGGATCAGTAAGTCTTCAGGCTCATATGTACCTATTTGAATTTTGATCTGAAATTTTACATGTACAAAGTTTGATAAATGCATTGGCAAAGAAGGAGATTATGCTAAAAATCAAATATTTGTCATTATTATATGCTTTGGTATTCAGGCTGACAGGCTCAGCTAGGTTGTTATAATTACAACATTTTCATTGTCATACTATCTGGCCTTTATCAGGTGTTTGCATCTAATAGTCTTCTTGGAATTTTGAAGTAAACACTTTATTCAGTCCACAGGAGTTTGACTGTTCCATACTTAGATAATTCCCATCATGTAAGGTTGTTGTTTCATATTCCCCAATTTGTTGACAAAAAATATCCAGTTTGAAAATTTCAAATAGTTTGAGAAAAATAAAACAATATAAAATAGATACATAAACAACCCTGCCATAATTATATTGCTATATAAATAGTGTACACTGGTATAAAATATTACAATAGTTTACATGGATACGATATTGATATTTTAATTGATAATATGGTATAACTAAAAAAAATTATATAGTGATGGCTGTAGGGTCCTATTATACTCAAAGATATAATTTATTCCTGTTTTTACCTTCTGAAACATAGGGTTGTATTATATATATAATATGGCAAATAGATTGCTGCCTAAATTTAAAGCCCAAATGCTTCTATTAAATCAACTTAAATAGAAGATAAATTGATTTCTGTCAAAGAAGCCATTTAACTACTGTTCATATAGCAAAGAATTAGTATGTATATTTCATCAAGATACTGGGATTTATATATTTGTGTATATTCTAAGTATTGAAATTTATTCATGAAGCATTTCAGAATGATTGAATTAAGTAAAAATATCAATTATCATGGCTTTTTTTTAAATGTGTTCAAATGTTGTATGCATACTTCTTTTTAACAGAAAGATTTAATTTTTCAATTTGTTTTTCTCCTAAAATTTATTACAGAATGTGCATTGCAAAAAGTTTAATCAAAATCAGAAATGTAGATACATTCATTTATTCTTATATTACAATTGTATTACTTGTCATAAATCTGCATAGAATACATTTTTTGATCATTCTTTTTAATAGATTAAAATTTTTATTTCATGGTTCCTTTATTAACTTTTAACTTGTTTTTTTTCTAAAAAAAAATAATAATAATAATTTATAGCTGTTTGTATATTACAAAATATTTTTTAAAATGCTTTTTTTTAAATCATTTGAATTATTTTATAAGGCTTTAATGATAATTTTCATAACAAATGATGACTTTAATACCATTAATTTTTACCAATACCTTTAGTTTTTTTTTTACTTAAAAATTTTCTATGCAAAGGTTTTTGCCTAAAAGGTGAAAAAATATAATTAAATAAAAAAACAAAGCATAAAGAAAATTGCAGAAGGTACATTACAAAATATTTAGTCAAAACAAGGTGTGTAGACATGCATACATACATTCTTATATTGTATGAATTGTAGTAACACTAATCAGATGAAAACCTTTCTATTAGTAATTATTTTACCCATTGTACCCAACAGAAGACATTTTTAAAACAAAATGAACAAAGAATAACATTTTACCTTCTCTGAAATATTTGTGCACACAAAATGTATTTAAAGTAACTCTTGTAATCTTCAATATAAAAATTAAAATGTTTCTGTTCTTTTCTTGAAAGAGAAATTAGAAAAAATATTGTTTAGAGAGAAAGAGAGAGAGTTACTAATAATATTTCTAATATTTCGAATAATTTCTAGGCCTTAAGTTGTCCAAATTTCTTACATTGTTAATTTTACATGAGTTTATCTTTCATCTTATTTTTGTTGTTTTTTTTATCATAATACTCATTCTATAACCTATCAAGTAAACAACATGCATCAGAAAACAAGGAAGTAACCTACAACAAGATCTGTATTTATATCCCTTAACATTAGGAGCCTGTCTTGTATTAACGATGCCTTATCAATTCAGTCATGGAGAATTGTTAGCAGTCTGAAACCAAATTTAGTCATATAGCCATATTCTTCCTTATCTTATTTCCCTCCACGTTTTTTTTTTAGATCATGCCTAACAGTAGGGGACATGATGAGTGCAAGTTGTCCAAGTTTCTTGGATCAATATTTCCAAATTTTTCAAACCTTGATACCTTTATGTCACCAAGAAAAAATTTTATGCACTAAGTTAGAAAATACTGAACAATTGTGAACTGAGCAGCACTAAAAAACAGCAACTAGATGCGATATCCCTAGAAATTGGCAGTGGAATGAGAACAGTCTACCCTTGTAAATTAAATAAAGGGTTCAGTTCATAATACCCTGTAGGTTACTGGGAGTGCCTTACACCTGATGAAGGTTGGAGGCCACAACAGCCAAACATTAGAGTAACAACAAAGATGAGGACAATAGTCCATACGTAATCCACATGTGTAAATGATGATAACTCCTCATCCCAGAAACTCAGACAGAAATTGCATTCATATTCATGGATTTAGGTTTATTAAAATTAGAAAATAATGAATAAATTTAAATCTTGTAATTTAAATTGATAAAAAGTAATGTTTCCTCTTTTAAGAATCATGATTACAATTAGGTGAAATTTTCTTCACTATTACAAAGCTCTATGAACTGTATATCATGTCAAAAGTCCTGTCAACCATTAGGGTCAGAGGTGCACCATAGTACTGCAACTATAACAGTAGTGGAGTATCTAGGGCAAGTTAGCCTGATGGAGCCCATCCCTCTTCAGGCTGATTTTTGAATTCAGTTTTCCTTCTCTTAGACTGGTTGCCACATCAAGGCAAGAAACCCCAGTCAACTTTACTATTTAACCCATAACTGAGGAGAAGCAGGATTTATATCTTTCCCAAGGATGAATGTAACAAGCAAAATTTGAACTCTGGTTGCTGATTTCTTTTCTGCTGAGTCACTAACAATTACACAATCTGCAAAGCAATATGAATTGTACAGAAAATCCAATTATCATCCTTACAGCTGTCCATGTTTAGCCGCAACCCAAGTTCCCTCTTTTTTATTCAGTTGATCAATAGGGTCTGTTGATTTCTGTGACTATTAAGATTGTGTGATAAAAGCATCTTTTAAAGCAGTTTCTCTGCAGATTAACCAATTATAATGTTTACCATATCTACAACAGCTGGTAAAATCAGATCTGCTACCATATGAGACATATTATATGAACAATCCAAAATGTAAACCTTGTTAATCAACTGAATGCCATCTAGTGTTGAAATGGTGAACGGCAACATCAGATAGATAGAGTGATCTGAAATGTGCCAGTTAGATGTTGGTTGTGACCCTGGGAGTTAACCATAACACCCTGATGGCACTACAGTGCATGATTTAGAAAATGCTGTTTCAGATGAAGCATTTACATTATTGTTAATTTTAAACTAATTCCTCTTTTATTTTACTTATTTTCTGCTTATTTAACAGTCATAGACCATAAAACAGCCTGAGTGTAATGATGAAGACTAACAAAAATAAGATGAAAGATAAACTAGACTGACATAATAATAATAATAATGAGTATATTCTTATTCAGAATTATCTGAGAGGTTTTCATAAGAAATTTAATAAATATGTTTTACTGAGTAATGAAACTGAAACAAAAATAAGAGATAAAAAAAATATTCATATGAACAACAAAAAAAAATTAAGATAAAATAAAAGTATTACTTGATGAGTTCTCTTTCTCGCTTTTCAAGTTGTAACATGCAAGCAGTAAGTTCCATATATAAATTATTTGCCCGTTCCAGTTTCCGTTCATAATGCTCTCGGACATCCTGGGCATGTCTGAAAGAAAAAGATCAGAAAGTAGTTAATTAGGGTGTAAAGGAAATCATAATTTGGAAATAAGAATAACTAAAAGAGTAAATAAATTAAATAAATGAAGGTGGGTCTTTGTTTATAGCATAGAATCAAAAACATAGCTACTATATTGACATGAAGTGGGCTATCAAGAATATCATTTAATATGAGATGCAAAACTAAAATGAAATAGCTAATGAAGAGTATTGTCATCAATTGAAAGCATTGCTTAATTTTAAAAGCATGTTGCTTTTATACAATAATGCAAGACTGCATATTGCCTGAGTCACTCAAGAAAAGATTATTTTAAGTTAAATATGGAAGTTTTGCTTCATTCTTCTTATTCTCCCATCATTGCTCCATCTGACTATCATCTTTTTAGATCATTGCAACATTTTTTAGCGGAAAAACAGTTTAATTGTAAAAAGCTTAAAATGATATAAATTGTTACTTTGCATCAAAACCTGAAGAATTTTATGCCCAAGTGATCAACAATTTGCTGAATAGATGGAATTATTAACATAGGGAAATATTATCTTGATTAATTAAGACCAAAAAAAGTGTTTGTTTTCCATCTTCAAATGCAACAGCATTTTCTTTTCAACTTAATACTTCAAATAATTTCCTTTTCTTAAAACTTATTTTATTTCATTCATTATTTAAAATTAGTTACACCTGAAAAGTAACAAATATTTAGTGATTTATATGTTGTAAAAGTGTGTATACACTTTTTGAGACACCTTGTATTGATTATCTTGATAACAGAAATTCTTGTGAAGATGTTCCATATTTTGTTTCCTGTCAGTTTAGTCTAAAATGAAAGTGTAACATACAGAGATTATTCCAAGAGTTGTTTGTACTATTGAACTCATTCTTTGTGCAGCTTTTGTTATTACCACCATGTTTCAAACAATCATTTCTATGGAGTAGAATCCATAAAGAAAAAACAGATTTTCTTTTCTTTAGAAATTGGTAGCAAACAGAAAAGAAATACTAACTAATGCAACTCATTCCCAGAGATGTGAGTTGCACAAACAGTTACATTCTAAGTAATCAGTGTAAAACAGGTGATTCTATATTTATATTTAGGATTGCTCTTCAATTCTTTCCCAAGGAAATCAGTCACTATTTTTCTTTTATGTACTCTGTCCTTTCAAGTTATTGGCAATCATAGCTCACCACAACATCCGAACCTTTGTAGCTCTTAACAATAACTTTTTACTATCTGTCCCACTTTTTGTTCTATCATCAATTTACACAAGCTAATTAGGTAGGTTACCCACTTGTCTTCAATATGTCCTGTGAATGTCAAATTTTCCAAGGCTTCCAACTATCTCTTTCTGATTTTAAGTATGTCCTTTTTGTTTCATTTTCCTTAAAACTTGTTGCTCACATGCTTCATCTGTGGCATTCTCAATATCTTTCTATAGGATCCTATCCAATTGATCAGCATTCATTATTTGAGAACTCTTTTGGTATATTAGTTACAATTTCTTTTTTTTAGCATTCTGTTAAGAAGATAGACCTTACTCTTCTTTTTAGGTTATCTAACTGAGTAAGGCTGTAAAATAGATTGGCTAATATGCTAAGGTAACAGACAACCTAAAGAATGTTTGGTTTGTTTGTTTTGTTTTGTGGCATATTAACCTCAATGGGTTATTTAATGCTGACAAGATTTTTATTTCTGGTAATATTTTCTTTTTTCAAATATTTATTGCTGATACTAATTATTTTAAAAGTATTTCTGGTATTAAAATCTATTTTTACACTTTCATAGTGTTTTGAGTCAAGTTGTGGGGTCAACTATTTGCCCATAGCTGGGACCCTAACAGGTACTACCACCCCAGATCAGGGTGGACTTGGGAACACCAGCAATTAAGAGGTGGTTCCACATTTCTCAAAACCTCCTGATCAGAGGCCTTGCTGTTGGACGTAGTTTATAGTCTTACCCAGGACGCGGATGCAGTTTATCGTCATACCCAGGATGCTTACACAAGTTTGGGTGTTAACTATTTGCCCATAGCTGGGACCCTAACAGGTGCTACTGCCACAGGTCAGAGTAGACCTGGGAACACCAGCAATTAAGAGGTGGTTCCACGCTCCTCAAAACCTCCTGATCAGAGGCCTTACTGCTGGACATAGTTTATCACCTTACCCAGGACGCAGATATAGTTTATCATCATACCCAGGATGGCCTAAAGAATGAGTTCAATAATCAAAACCCTTGGAATGATGACTTTTCTCAAAGTTATAGAAGGTATATATAAGAAAATCATCACTGTGTAAGTATAAAGATGAAGAATGAATGAATTTGTTATTTTAAACTGTGATGCTGAGGTTCCATAAGAATATTGTAACTGGACACAAAACAGGGATGAGTGAGATCATCAGTTATATATTTATCAACAAAAATTATCAAAGACATATCTCAAAATAATTTTTTTTAAAAACCTTTCCAGAATGAATTTATTTCTAAATATTAACAGGTAATTTAAACTTAGTTTGTAATCTATACACATACACAAGTTAATCCACTAGACACTATACAAAACTAAAAAGTTTTCAGCTGGATTTCTTAAAATCAGACTAAATAACTAAACATTAGAAATTTTTTGACAGACAAGATGTGGCTTCCCTCTGTCCTTTCTACAAATATTTTCATGGCAACTCCTCTGATGAGCTTTTTTCCCCTGATGCCCTGACTACATGAATTTAAGCATGCTACTAGATTGGCATCTAGGCCCCACCCTTTTTACTTTTGAAATAGTTAAATGTAACTGCCACTTCTACACCAACAGTTTCTTTTCTTACACTTCCTAACAGTGGAACTCCCTCCCACTTATTTGCTTCCCTGATAACTACAGTCTTCAAAAATCTAAATGCAACATCTGTTGACTTGAACCCTATTCATCTCTTATCCTTTCCTCAATTCCCTCTATACACAGTCTTTTCTCTCACGTTTAAACCCCTGAGTACTAGTGGCACTATTGCCTTGCTTGGGGTGAAATGATAAAAAAAAAAGAAACAAGGGTTTCCTGGTTGGGCTATGAATTTTTCAAACCATTTCATATATTTTGCTAGGATTATGTAGATTTTAGGCTATAATCATGATTCCCACCCCACGCAAAAAAAAAAAAAAGCAACAATCTGGTAGGGTCACTTTTACTCATGAATATCTGAATTTGGTCATTTCTATGGAAACCAAATGCAATAAAATATCTATCACATATCTGGCTGGCCATATCTGGACAATCTATCCATAAAGGGTGAAAGGAATTATATTTATTTTACTCATAGCAAATAACATTATTGCTAAGCCATTTGGTTTTGATTTTATTGCTCAACCTAGAATCAGTAGAACCACTGTATAAACAAAAGCTATGAGTAGGGCTCATTTAATTTCATTGGAATATAATTTGTTTTAGCAATTCTTCTATGTGCTGTGTCCCTTTGTAAAGTTTGTCTTTTTATTATATTTCCTAATCCCTGTTCTGCCAAGCATTTACTAAAGCTTGCTGGGCAGTTTTAGCAATAATTGTATAAAAATATCCTTTCTTTACAGACTACATAATATGCTCACAAGTATGATTTCCTCTAAGTAGATATGCATTATACAGCAATACAATATTAAGAAATATCTTTTTAATGATATATCTCTTCTGGATTTAAGTGATCATAGCTCACTACAGTTTTCTTTTTCAATATATGTAAACTGTACATTGTCAGGATTTTTTTAATTTCTCATTGTCTGCTCCATGTTTTTGAATTCAAATTTTTCCTCCTCCTAGACCAGTTGCCAAGCAGGGCTTGAACGTCCACTCTGCCTTGCTATTTAACCCATAAATGGAGAAAAAAAAATGGATTCATGCCTTTACAAAGAACTTCAGTGCAAAGTCAACATAAACTCTCAGCTAGAATTTGAATTTTGCTTGCCTATTCTATTTTCCATGCTCTTAACTGTTAAGCCACCTGTATTTCCTTAATGAATAATAATGTCTCTAATATCCAATAGATTTATTCTTTGTAGCCTTCCACAAACAATAAGAGAATGATAATGGTCCTACAGCAGTGAATCAGTGAATCTATGAATGATGAATTCCAATTTGCTTGTTGGGAGATGAAAGATGAAAAGTAATAGTGTTATATAATTAGATTGTTTTCCACAGCACAAAATGCATGTCCTATGCTGTGAGCATTTTGAGGATTTCGAAAGCAATGTAATTGATGCTTTAGATGATTCAGGTTTTCATTTCTTTCTTCACAAGTCTGGATAATTATTATTCCCAGAACATTGCTACTAACAGTAATAAATTTTAAACAGGAACATATCCAATCCAACTGACTCATGTGTTGGCAGATTTAGGTCTTGATTTTCCAACTGCTGAGTGGCACCAGGGTTAATTCTCAAACATTCTTCTCTGAGTTTCAACCTATGCTGCCTCTGTGACATTTCTCAAATATGAAATATTATACAAATATATATTTAATCAAAATTACCCAACAATTCTCTATCAGATAATATATTAATTTTATAACTCTCCATCAGTCAATATCTGCAATGTGTGTGTCTCATGATATATAATCATTTGTGCATGTTCATGCATATATAATACTCTCTCCTCCATGTGCATTTCTCTCTCTATATATAATATATATATATATATATATATATATATATAATAGCCTCTCCTGTTGTTTTTGATACATGAGGGACAAAAATTTACTTTACTCCATATTTTAGTATTTGTGTCTTCTATGAGGCATTGCTCTGCTTTTGCAAACCACACTGCATCTTTCACACTCAAAATTTTATCCAGAGGCAATATTCTTCCGAATTTGCCTAAGATTACTTATATGCTCAATCCTTGTGTAGATTTGGCATGTTTTTCACCACATACTACAGTCAACAACATACTCCTCAAACTTTGATTGTTGTATTCCAATAGGTTTGATCTTTTATCTTTCAATGTAATTAAGAACAGGTCTTCCTACATTATGTATTCCTGATTAGATTTGGCCATAAGTAAAGAATTTTCAGTAGTCTTTCAGCAGCCAACCCATCTTAACTAATACAGCATCAAAGTGCTCTCTATGCTTTGTATATCATGTACACACATATATGTAATGTGTATTTAGGCAGCAAGAATTCTTTCATTCAAGTTTTATTAAACAATACTGATAAAGTCCGTTTGTCCAACATTTTATTTAGTTTTCCTAATGTCCAACTAAGTTATTTTATGTCAGAATTGACTTTCCAAAGTTACTTTATTGTATCCATCCGAGTACTTTCAACTGTTACTATAGTGACTTGTTACGTAATGATCAATATATGAACAAATTGGACTAAATTCCAATAAGTCGCAAGTTAATCTATGAGAGAGTGTGATGCATGTGTGACTAATGTGTACCAGCAAATTATATTTTTTGTTATATTTATATGATAAATATACTATGTGAATTTTAGTTTATAATATTTATTTTTTTATTAGAAATATTTGCAGTAAGTTATGTAATGGTGTGAGATTTTATTATGGACAAAACAATTTTTGAGTGGTACAAGTCATAATGAAGAGACTTTAAGCTAAGGAGTATATTCATGCAAGACAATGGTTCTTCACATTTTACTAAACTGACTATTGCCCACCTTGCTGAAAGAAGTTTCAGATTAATGGAATGGCATCAAGCTTCTCCAGATATTAATCCAATAGGAAGCAGTATATTAAATATATATATATATATATATATATATATAAAAGAATGAAAATCAATATTCAAGCAAAGCTCTTCAAAAAAAGCAATAAAAACTGTTACAAGTAAAATTATAATAGAAAAGATATCATTAATCAATGGATGAAAGAATGATGAAGATTATAGAATGTCAAAAAGCCTATATTAACAAACTATTTGTAGCAACTCATTGACTAGTTCCCTTTTACTTTTGGTTTAACATTGCTTGACTATACAAAAGTGAACTAGTTACCAAGTTGTTACACCTATTTTCACTTAATCTTCTACTGCACCATTTTCTTTGAAATACTCAGAAATTTAAATTTTTTTTTATACATATTTTATGTTTGCTTTCAAGGCATAACATTTTCTTTTTATGTACCTGTTGGTATATATATAAAAATATAAAAGTGAACATTGAAGTCAACACTCAAAGGCAACAGGCTGTTTCATGCTAAACATAATCATCAGGTGGCCTGACAATTGCATCTAGCATGAAACAGCCTGTCACATCTGAGTGTTGACTTCAATGTTCACTTTTATATTTACAAACGCTCTATCTCTGATATTGAGCACTTTATCCCATAAATATAGCACACCTTAAAACTATATTTCTTATATATATATATATATATATATATATATATATATACTTTAGTTCTTTCCAGTAAAATTGAATTGTCCTTGGTATATAAAAAAATTCTATATATCATTATTCCATATATACATCATAGAGAAGGGTGCAGTAAATATATATATATATATATATATATATATATATATATATACACCTACACCAACAGGAGGCACAATGGTGTAATGAATAGTGACTCAGACTGAGAAATTGGAGGGTCAAGTTTAAATTCCAACTGAGTTTATTACAGTGGCTTGGGAAAGGTATGAATTCATTTCTTCTCATCCCAAATTTATGAATAAATAGCAGAACATACTATAGAGTTCTATAGCCTTGTGCAGCAACAGGTTTAAGAGAAGGAAAAACTCCAAAACCAGGATTGTCAGGGTTGAGCTTCATCAAGCTATCTGGCCCAGGAAACAGCATTGCTACTACAGCTCCAGTACAAATGTTGTCCCTACATCACTTGTGATTTTGTGTGTGTGTGTGTGTGTGTGTGTGTGTGTGTGTGTATATATATATATATATGCAAGCATGCACAGAAATAAAATTCCATAATTCATGTTAATGGGAATAGTGATCACAAGAAATTTTTTTTAAGCATTCTCTCAAAATTATTCATGAAACCCAAAAGTGCCAACCAAAACAAAATAATAAAAATATGCAGCAATTATTTTTCTTTTTTTTTTGATAAAACTAAACTTTTGAAGATGGGACAATTACCCTTCCTCATTTAAAATGAAAAGAAAAGTAATTTAAAAAAAAAAGGAATAGAATGTACATATTAAACTATAATAATATTTATATGAAACTAATTGTTGTAGTCTGAATTATCAGAGGAAAGTTAAGATTTGATCACAACCTCAATAGAACAACTGGAAGGAAATCTAAGCAAGGATAATTTCCTGGATAGCATTATGATTGAGGAGAGTGTGTGTACATGATGTAGTCTGTCTGAATCATCAGGCCATCAGCAGAGGCAGAAATGATATTGATCCGCTAAAATTGAGGGTAGTAACTTTGAATGGCAAGCTGAAATCATCATCAACACTGCCAGCATTATTATAGTTATAGAGCAGCAAAATATTTAATGCCTGACCTATTTCAAAAATTACAATCATTTATACAAAGTGAATATCCATCAACATCAAATATGAAGGTAACTTGATGTTGTCAGGTTTGTTATTACAAACATATGGTCTCCAGAACTCTTTCTTTATTTATTCAATTTCAGAACTAACAAAAAGTAGTTGTAGTAGCAGTAACGACCGCAGTGTTGGTGGTCATTGTTGTAGTAGTAGTAATAATGTTGTTTTACTCTAATTGTAACAACAAAAATAATTACTTATTGATTTTTTTAAGTTAGGATTTTCAGAAAGTGAATGTAAAAATGTCTTAATTCAGATTACATTTTATTTTCCTTTACAAATATTTTTTTAATCATTTCACCCCAAGCAAAGCAGTAAAGTTACTAAGACACAAGGGGTTACTGAGTGTGAAAGAAAAAGAATAAGAAAAAAGAGAAATATTATTAAGGAGCAAAAACAATAGAAGAAGAGTAATCAAGAAGACAGTAGATAACTATTGATATTGTATTTAAATTTTTGAAGATCAAAATTGGCTGGAAAGTATGGAGCCAGCAGAGAGTTCCACAAGTGAGAAGTGCAAGAAAAGAAACTCTTATCATTGATCTTAGGGTTACATCTAGCCAGTTCAACTGCAAATTGATGAAATCTTGCCACCAATCTAGTACTGCATTTAAATTCATAAAGTCTAGGTTCATATGGCAAAGTTCATGAAAGTATTTATAGAAAAGGTATAGGTAAGCTAGATTACAGTGATGGGAAAGTGACTGAAGCCAAGATGCCAGGTCAGGACCAATAATATTCTTCTTTGGATTTTATCAAGAATATCTAAATATATAGCAGGAACACCAGACTATATGTGACAGTAATATTTAAAGCATGGATGAATGGTAGATTTACAAATATATAAGATCCTGGAGAGAAAAACTGTCTAGCATGACACACTGAATCAACTTTTAGCAGCAATAACAATGACACATTCATCATTAACTTTATACATGTTAACCAATAACAAACAGCAAAATTCTTATTGAAAGAAAAAACAAAACAAAATAAAACAGGTATATCTAATTTACAACTTGAAACCATGATTTTTGTGTTTGATATCATATTGAAGAAATATATTACACCAGATTGGTTATTGTTATCATTGCCTGTATTTTTTGTCTATGTGCCATGGCCTTTCATGTCTATGTGTGATCATGGCCCCTTCTAACCTTTTATCCTTTGTAGCTGTTATCATTGTTTCTCTCTTTGCCATAACATTCTACCATCCATTCACATATGTTTGTCAGATAGGCAGTCCAATGCCTTCTCTTGGCTTGTGAGTGTCAATTCTCCATGCCCTCCTTCCTCAATTCCATCTGTCTATTTCTGATTCTGAGAATAAGTTTTCTTGATTCCATTTTCCTTAAGACTTTTTTGTTGCTTATGTGCTCCATTCATAATATTCTCAGCATCCTTTTGTTGAACCACATTTTTATAATCTATGAACTGTCTTGAATTACTATCCAATTCATTTTCTTTTGGGTCTTTTGCTCTGACAGAGATTTCACTTCATATATCTTATCAGCTGCTCCAGGAAAAATAAATCCCTCATATCTTGTCAGCTGTTCATGGCTGGTTGAAAAAAAAAAAAAAAACAAACATGCTTCTCATTGTCAGCATAACTGTATATGTCCCAACAGATTAAAAGTATTTGTTGTTAATACATGGTTTGAGTCATACTAATGGTTGTATTTTTCCAATGTGTTTGAATAACCGTAATTGTTTCTGTGAAATTGAGAAAAATTTTAGCATAATTACAACTGTTTATAATTGGATACATACAAGTTTGTTGGTTACTTGAAGATTAAATCATACCAAGAGATGCATAGAGGAAGACAGGTGTTATAGTTCAAGTAAGCAGAAGGTTGGATGTGTTGGTACCATAATGATTAACTAGGTTCAAGTTCCAGCCTAATCTATTGCATTCAGTTCATACTAATACCATTGAAAAAGGCATGAACCCATCTCTTTTTTTTCCTGCCCAGATATGGTTTAAATAGCAGGACTGTCTAACCTTGGATGATAACCAGTCTAGGAGATGGATAACTGTGGACTCAAAACCATGTAACTGGTAATGAGATAAAAGTATATTATCTTTCCTAATAATTCATGGATAGTCACAGATAAAGAAAATGAATCTGTGGAGAGCCACAATTTCCTGTGTCCTGAAGAAACATGGAATTAAAAAAAAAAAAGAAAAGAAAATTAGATACAGATACATTTACAGAATTTAAGTGGTGTCCAGAACAGGCCAAGAATGCTTTGTTTCAACCTTACGTATGTAGTAATATACATAAAAGTAAACGTTGCATATATAACAAGGTTTTTCATAATGTCAAACTAAACTTCCTGTAAGTCAATTTGGTAACATTCATAATCTTATAATAATATCTTCTGTTCCCCAAAATAATAATAATAATAATATCTTATAAGATTATAAATTTTATATTATAACAGGATATTACATTTTTGTACACAAAAGTCATTTTGAAAATGAACAAAAAACACAGTAAAATATATACTGTATATACTTGAGTATAGTATGAGTGATCAGTTTTTTAACACAAAAAAATAATGGGTTGCACTATACACAGATAGTTTTTTGAAAGAGGTTAAAAATCATGCATTTTCAGTGACTAGTTGCACAATATGCAGATAAAATTAGTAGTAAAATAAATAATAGACCATTCAGTCAAAGTTCAAAAAGTAAAAAATCGTTTCTGTCTGAAGTTATTATTTACAATTGAACTAATGTCCTCCTCTTTGCTGTTATTATCACATTTTGATCATTGTTCTGTCCTGTCTTCTTCAGGTGTCTGTTAATTCAGATAACATTCAGGGAATTTTTTAACTGAACACTTTATTTAATCTCCAACAAAAAAGAACACGACAAGACCAGTAGATTAAATAAAGGGTTCAATTCAAATTTCCCCGAAGGTTACCCAGATTATCAAGCAATTGAAGAAGGTCAAAGTGCATAACAACAAGGATGAGGACATTAGTCTGCTGTAAAAAATCTAAAATTTTCTAAACAAAGATTAAGTGAAATGACTAGATAATAGTTAATAACAGTTTACATTAATTAAAAATTATTGAATGAGCTTATGATATTGATAAAGAAGAATAATAGTTTATATTGATGAGAACCAGATGTAATTATTCTATATGTGCTCTGAAATTTGTTTACCTGAGCTCTTCTTTTCTGCGCCGAACCAGTTCTTCTTCAAGCTGTGGTATATGGGAACCTTTACTCCGAAACTTTTGTAGTTGCTCTGCAATTTCTTCTCTCCAAAATATCTGAGGTGTATAACAAATGAATAAGTAAATAAGTGAAATAAATAACAAATCAGTAAACAAACACAAAAGTTGAAATCCTGTGAAATCAAGTAAATTCTTGTATTCCATAGTAAAGTAAGATTTAGTAAAATTTTTAAATTTAAAAAAAAAATGAATCAGCCAAAATGGTTATTTAATGATTCTGCCACATTGCCAGACTTTAAATACAAACATATACATCCAACTTTTAATGCCCATTTTTCAAATTCTCTTCAATTCAAAGAACTACCATTAAAATAATTACCTTCAAATAAGCCAAAATTCATGCATATCTGTAATATTATTTGAATAGCCAAGATCAAGCATTATTAATTCTTGTTAATTTTTCACTTTTATTTCTTTCATCTTGATTTCATTTGTTTTTCCAGAGCATGATTACATGATCATTAGAAAGTTTTGTAGACTGGAAAATAAGCCTTCTTTAGTAATGATTATGGAGTCATGAACTGGGAATTGTGATAAAAAGCAAAGGAAATTAAGATGAAAGATGTAAATTAAAAATTCACACTTTACTTTTCTGATTTAAGCAATATCTTTGTTTTTAAAGCTTTTCAAGATTTTGTTTTTCAGATGTTATTTAAATAGAAGCAGCTATACTTGTCTGATTCTGGAAATTGCATAGAAAAAGAAGTATACATCACTCACTTGAGTAATTGAAATATTACAGGTGCAGATTGTACTGAATAAAAGTAGCTTCAAAACCAAGTAATCAGTATTTGATTGTTACACAGTAAAATGTAGCTGATTTTCTTAATATTTCAATGTTTATCATCATTTTGTCCAGAAGGTTGTAATTACTTTCAAGAATGGTTTTGATGGTTCTTTCAGTCATTTTATTTTTATTTTAAAAAAAAAAAAAAAAGAGGATCAGATGGGCAAAGTTTCCAGGTTGTAACATTAAATTAACTAGTAAATGTTTAATCAGATTTAAGATTGTGTGTATGCTTGTCCTGAGAGATACCGTGAATAGGGATCACTTGCAATAGAATCTCTACTGGATCATGGTAAATATCCATATTCATGTATATATGTATAAGGAGGTGCTGAAAAGTTCTTGGCTCAGCTTAAAATCTAACCAAATGTCCAAACATCAAAATTTATTTTGTTATTCCTTCTTGGTTTGGCTAAGGACTTTTCAGTATCATCTTTTCTATGTTATACTAATTGGTAACATCTTACACATGATGTGCCAATTGGTATCGAGTTTTAGAGTTACCATATCTGATGACATATAATAGACAATATTTTTTTCCACTCACAAAATGGTTAAAAACAATATATCAACTGAATCTTAATGTAAATTTGAGGTACCTGGTAGTCTGATGTTTACCCAGATACCATAGACTGTCAGTAGTTGTACTTAGCTTAATTTAATAATACACATATATAAAATGCAATAAATATATGTAACATATCCACTAGAGATAGGCAATAAATAATTGTAACTGAATTACTCACTTTATATGTATATATATCGTATACATGCACTATATCAGAATCTATTATACAAGTCAATGTTTTCACATGTTTCATAGATGAAACAGCAAAAACTTCCTGTTTGTCATGTAATGGGATGTTTTGCAAGATTTTGCAAAACTTACAAATCCAGAAATTCAAATTGTAAAAACTGACAATAACTAATGATATTCATTTTAATAGCAGATAAATTTTTAAAGAGTGTATTTCAGGACAGATTTCGTAAAAACGATTTTTAGCCAGTCATACTTAGTCTGAGTTACTGGTATTTAATAAGACATTTTGCTGTTTTATATGAGTACTAGTTTACCAATGCAATTAAAATTCTAATACTTAAGCATTTGATATTTTACAAGTACAATACAGTTGAAACATTACGATTCTATATCTACAAACTAAAAATAATTTAAAACAAATTAATTATGGGATTTTATTTGTCTATCTCTATGCATTATGTACAAATTCCCTTGGAAAAGGCATGAATCCATCTCTTCTCCCCTCAGCTATGGGTAAATAGTCTTGGGTAGCAACTAGTCTAGGAGAAGGAAAACTGAATTCAAAACCTGAGAGTTGATTGAGGTACAGACAGAGAGCAAACCACACCATATTCTGTGGTCTTCGTCTGCTGATCAAGAGCATGGAGAGGAGATTGGTGCCACAAAGCTATCGGAAAGTCCATTGAAAGGATCATAAGGAAGAAGAATCAAAGCTACACCATGCTGTTTCTTATACCCTAAGGTCTCTCCCCAACTGATGATTACAATGTATAAGGTTGAGATGAGAAATAGGCATTCACCTGAGCTTCTTTGAAATCTTCTCTATTAAAATTCAAAAGTTCTGGAGATGCAATTTCAAGATGCATTAATATTTGCCGGAAAGACATTCGATTACGAGCTTTGGCTCTCCTACAAAAGAAAAAAGAAAAGAAAATGGTTTGAGAAAAAACAACAAAAAAAAATTATCTGCAATAAAGTATTAGAGATTTTGGACAACCATTCCAACAATTATTGTTTTTTAAGGCAAATGTAGGCTACACACAAGAAAATGTCAACAATTGACCTCAATATATCAATGTTTGCAAAATTGAAAGCATTATTTAAATCCATCAATTTAATCTGGTTTTCTAACAATTACATATATTTTCAATTTAGATTCTTTTAGCACTTTCTTAAATATCCAACATTTTTTATGAGCACTTTGCTGGGTATTAGCTCTTAATTGTAAAGAGTAATCCCTATTTAGCAAATTGCTATTATATGAATTGACATCAGAAAATAGTACTACCTTTGTCTTATAATAATTGTTACTTTTTTGCCTTCAGTCAGCATGGCTGATGCTAACCTCCAGAAGAGTGACTTATTGTGCCTTCTTGGACTAACATTTTCCATTGACATGAAGATTATAGTGAATCAATTCTTAGGTCTGTTGCTAAGAAAGTTGGTTCACTGTGTCATACTAGACCAGAATTAATCTTAAACATTTATAGTTCTACCATTCATCCATGCATTGAATATTGCTGCCACATACCATCTGGTACTCCTGCTATATATTTAGAGATTCATGATAAAATCTAAAGAAGAATCTGCAATGTTATTGGCCCTGACCTTGCATATCAGCTTCAGTCATTTTCTTATCACTGGCAAGATGTAACTGGCAAGATGTAACTGTAAATTCTATGCTAACAATTTATTTTCTCACACCGCTCATTTGTTGAACTCTCTTTCAGCCTCTTGCATTCCTGTCAACTTTGATGTTCAAAAATTTAAACGCAATGTCAATCGTTATCTTCTTTCTTTTTTAATTCCTGTTCTTTTATTGTTTCCTCTCCTTAATGTTTTTCTTTTTCTTATATTCCTTCATACCATTTGTATCATAGTGGCTTGATTGCCTTGCTTGTGAGGAAATGATTAAAAAGAAAAAAAAAGAGACATTTTCAAGCAAAGTTTATACACTAAATATAACAATTATTATGGGATAGAGGCAATATTTGTTTTTCAGTATAAGTTATAAATCTAAGTTCATGCTCTTTGTATACAGTGTATAGTTGTTCTTATGTGAATGCAGATATGAATGAAAGTATATCAAACATATGAGGGTGTGTTGAGAAGTTCATGGTTCCAACAAGAAAGAATTTCAAAGAAATTCTCATGCCTGGCTATTTAGCCAGATTTGGAGAATTTAACCAAGAAGATTTCAACATGACTTTGTTCAATATATTTTACAATTTTGTGTGAATTTGCTTGAAATCGATTAATAAATTGAAAAGAAAAATACAGCAGATATGCTATTCAAAATATTTCTATCATAAAAGAAACAAAACAATTAAGACTGGAAAAACACACACAATCTAAAATGTGATATTTAGGTTTCCTATTTGTTCCTTATCCTATCATTATGTTAGATTCCAATCTATATTTGATCCTAATTCATATATATAAATATATATATATATATATATATATATACATATGTGTGTGTGTGTAAGTGGACAGCAATCTTAACACTTGAAGAATGTATTTAAGCATGAAACAGACTGTTGCCGTTGAGTTTTGACCTCAATGTCCACTTTTATATTTATATATGAGCTATCTCTGATATTGAGCACTTTAACCCATAAATATACCATAACTTAAAACTATATATATATATATATATGTATGTATAACTAAATAAACAGTCTGTAACCTTCTTTCTTTTTATGTGCCATGTCATTTCAGGATGTAGGCAATCATGGCTCTCCACCTCACTCTATTCCTTGCATCTCTCAACAAGTTCGTTACCTCTGCTTCCTCCCCCAGACCACATTCTGTCATCCACTTTCTTAAGCCTGCCAGGTAAATCATGCATTGTTTTCCCTTGTTTCTTTTTCCCTCTATTCAACCTGTCACTATCAGATTCTCCAGGCCCTCCTTCCTCATTATGTGTCCCAGAAACTTCTGCTGCCTCTTCCTGATATTAAGTATGAGCCTCCTCCTTGTTTGCAACCTCTCCAAGACCTCATCATTGCTAACACGCTTGGTATCGTCAGCATCCTTCTGTAGACCCCTGTAACCTAATGATATATAGCACTTGCTTTATACAAAAATATTTTTAATCATAATCTTCTTTTTTAATGTACTTATACCAACATTTCAGTATTATTTACAGATAAAATATTGTACATTGAAAATTTCAGAGCAAAATTCTGATAAGTTTATCAGGATGCAGACTTAACAATCTATTATCATATCTATATGAAAAATGAAATGAAATCACCATCCTAAGTTCAAATTCCAACTAAAGCAGTTTATTTTCATTTTGCACTAATGTTCTTCAGAAAGACATGAATCCATTTTTCCCTGCACTCAATTTTGACAGAGTCTACTCATTTTAAGTGTGTGTCCTCACTACCATGTCTCTTTGGTAGATACAAGTATTTTATAATTGTTTAAATAAAAATGTGTAGTTAGATTAATGGTTAATAGCATGGAAATGGAACTGAGCAGCAGAGTTCAGATTTCAGCCAAGACAACTTTGTATTTACTTTGCATTTTAAAAATCCATGAATGTACCTAACTATATCTTAGCTATGGATTAAACAGCAAAGCAAACTGGACTCTCTAGAATTGGTTAGTAGCCAGTTTAGGATAATACTGAATTCAAAACCATGCAGAAGGCAACAAGAAACTACTCCACTATATTTCCTAATAACAATCATATCAACACACAGTTTACAAATATTAAAGAAAAGGACTGTGTTGAGAGCCATGATTGCTAACATCCTGAAAGTGAATAGAACTTAAAGAGAAATTAATATATATGATATTAATAGAAATATGCTTTATGATAAATTAAATTGTATGTAGAGTCAAATGAATTAATAGATTATTAACCTTACTTTTCAGAATAAAAATCAGTTTCTGTAGGGGACAATTTAAAAAAAAAATGATTTTCTAAATAAAAGATTATGAAAGAAAATATACTGATGTCATTAATAATAAACTGCAAAAAATATGACCAACTCTATTGTTTAATTTATACTCATTTTGATAATTCCAGGTGAATAACTTACCAACATTGTTTTAATAACTGCTGGAATCCCTCTGGACATGTCGATGGCACTGGTAAGTGAAGGCTATTGCTGCCAACTCCCCAAATAATTGCAGAAGAATCAACATCCCTGTAAGGGATTTCTCCTGTCAGTAACTCCCATAAAACAACACCAAATGACCTGAAAATAAAATATTTATACAAATTAGAAATACTGACTGGGATCACATTTATGTAAATATAGATAAACAACTTTTAATTTATAACTTAAATTAATTTTTTTTTTTATATATATATATATATATAGACACATGGCACAGTGGATAAAGGCGTTGGTTAGATCCAGTGACAGACCCAAAGAAGGTGAGTTCAATCCCTGGTTAAGGCAGTGGAGAACTTTCAGAGGAAAAATTAGCAGGAGATAACTGACATCCATCAAACATGGCATGTGGAACTAGAACAGTCTACGATCGAAATAAAGGGTTCAGTTCGAAATTCCAACCACCTGAAGAAGGCCGAAATGTTGTGACAAAGATGAGGACAATAGTCCGACTAATGTAAATACTATATATATATATTAATAGTCAAACTATTTCTGATACAAACTTTTATCTTAATGTGGCTTTGTATTACAAAGCTGGACTCTATCTAAAATGTCAGCTTTTGAAAAGATATAAAAAGCGTTTTGGAATATTGAGTTAAAGTTTCACATTATCTCTGTTGGAATCTCTCTCAAAGATTAAAAACATCAACCAATAACCATTCTCTTATGTTGAATTTGCATCGCTCAGACAATTCCACATTTCAGAAATTTAGACAAAAAGTCATCATTGTTATACACTGATTTATTCAGTATGTTATCCTCATCTTAGTTGTTGTAGTCACAAAGTTTCCATTGTTGTACCCACTGGCCTTTTTGTCATATTTAGAAATGCTTTTTTGAATTTAAAACCAAATCATTTATTTAATATTCTTATTCAGCCATCCACATTGTATTTTTTATTACTTAATTCTTCTTAATATTTTGTCCTTCTACTTTGCTATTGCCTGACCCAAGAATTAGACTTGTATTAAGCAGTGAAATCCAGATATCCTTGTTCAGTAAAACAAGCAGTAGTAACATCACAAAGGATTAATAACTGATATCTCCTAACATGTACAAAAGAATAGGAATATTGAATAAAGGACTCAGTACAATGGCTGAAATGTTGGGAATATAACAAAAAAGATATGGACAACTGTCCAAATAAATCAGGGCATAATAATAATTTCATAGCTCAGAAATTCAGACAGAAATTATTAGAAATCAATCAATAACATTTGCTTTTTTTGTCTTTGTTTTCATATTAAATAGAATGCTATTAGACTATTAAAAAAAACAATAGAAAATGTCTTCCATTTTCGGACAAGGAAACTTTGTGGAAACTGGTTTCTGAATAAATGAAAATATGGCAAAGAAAATGTGAATTCACTGCAGAAGATATTTCTTACTTATAAAATCTTTTAAAAAAATCTAAAAATACACCCAATATTTCGTTTCATTAAAAATATCAAATATGGCAGATTAAACAATTTTAAATAAACAGTCTTGTCTACTTTTGTTGAAAATTTTCCTATTTATTTTTGTTTTTCCACTGAGACACATTCTCTCATCTTAAAGCTTCACTTTAACCCTCAAATATTTAATTCTTTAAAAATAATTGTAAAGAAATGTACTTTTATTATAAAAATGTTGTAGCTTAACACAATAATTAGGTTAATTTGTAGAAAGTTATTTAAACACAACAAAAGATAATTTGGTAAAACATCATTTAACAGTTTCTACATCAGGTGATTTCTTTTATATAAAGTCATCACATGAAATATGAAAAAAAAAATCAACAATCAGTATGAGGAATTGGAATGCATGGATAAATTTTGCCAGATAATCTTTTGTAGCTTTGAAAATTGGCCTTACATTATTTACCATTGTTAGTTTAACTGGGCATTAGAATAAAATGAAATGAACTCTTAGAAGAGTGATATTAGTGGTACACGTTATATTAAACTGATAAAAGAAAAAGTTACTTATGAAACAAAGACTTCTTCTTCATTACAGTCAGATAAATACTTGAAAATTTGTGATACTTATAGAATATAATTGCTTTGTATTCTCTCTCACATCATATATATAGTGAGAGAGAGAGAGACATGTGATGAACACACCTATTGCCTTTTTATGTATAAGGGTTTAACAACATGATCCACCTTTGATACTACTTGTGTTTGTCTTCACTGACTTTTAAGGTCCACTTGAGAGCCACACAACATTCCAAATACAACACAAGGAACAACATCACTTGTGAAAGATGCAGGAATATCAGAAGTGTATTTACTGTTCTGATCTGAAATATGTTGATCTTGAATGCATAACTTCACAAAAATTGTAATGTCTTTCATGCATACACTACTCAGTTAGATACGATCAGAAAGAGATGTCAAATGACAGTGGAGAATTCAGATTTTGCTTAAGTTTATCCTTGTACCACAACAGAGGTTTTCTCATTTTCCAAGAACTGTCCTACAGTTGGCTGTAAATAACAATTTTCAGTATCCTTTTCATCACTCATGCACACAACATGACCATTCTAGCAAAGTTGCAGTTGCATTAGAAATGTCTCTATGCCTCCAATTTTGCACCTTGAAAACAGATTAATATTAAATACGTTGTCTTCCACATTATAGCCACAAATTCTAAGAAGGCACTGCTTAGTGAAGACAGCAAGTTGAAATATATGATCCTGGTATATATAATATAGATGTTTTCTATTTTCTTAAAAGATTGCAAATCCTATGCTGAATGTAAGAGAGCAGGAGTAAATTAAAAAAATCAGTAGATGTTGTAAACGTATATTATTGAGTTAGCTAAGTTGAAACAGATTAAGTTTCCAGAAATCAACTTCAAGGGGTACAGGTACAGCTGAGAAAAAGACCTGTGGATGAAAATACATGTGAAACCACAGATATAACCTATACCCTACTCCTGATGGAACAACAAGGCAAAAATGATTGAAAAAAATGATTATTATTATTTTATGTGTCGATCAAGAGAGACCCCTTAAAACATAAAACATATCAGTGAGCACTAAAATGCATGTTGAATTACAAGCTTGATAGTAGATCTGTCACTCCCTGTATCTCCTCTGGTTCTCTGTCTTATCTTGTAACAAAATAGTAAAGTTTTTTTAAAGAAAACAATTTTAAATATAGCTGTGTTTTGGAGGAAAACAATTTTAAATATAGCTGTATCTTGCAGAGAAACAATTTAAATATTGTTGTATCTTTCCAGCCAAACATCAATGAAATGTGTTTGATATTGTATAGGCTTTGACATTTGGATTAGAAAATGCTTCAGCACTTTGTCATCTAACCCTTAGCTTTGATTTTGTTTAGATTTTTTGAGAGAAAGTGTTTGTATAACTAGAGAGCCAATAATGTCCTGTAACTTTCTGCATTCTCTATCATAATGTCTCAAAGTGCCAGTATCTTATTAGAAATGTCACATGATCCAATTAAGTTCAAGCTGTGCTCACTATAGCAAAGACTCAGGATGCTGCTTTTACTTAGTAATGATCAGATTTTAAAACAAGGAAGCTACAGTGATGCATGTAAATGAATTTGAATTAATTTGGGGAACAACTGCGTGTTTTCATTAAAATATTGGAGAAAAGAAAAAACAATACTGAAAATTAAAGTTCAACTTACCAGATATCTACTTTCTCAGAACAAGGCTCATTTCTGATAACCTCTGGTGCCATCCAGGCCACAGTGCCAGCGAATGACATTTTGGTGCTTTTTTCATTCCATTCTCGACTAGTTCCAAAATCAGAAATTTTAACGATGTCATTCTTCGCAACAAGAACACTGAAATAGAATTTTTAAAAAGTCAGTAAATTGGTACTGAATATTTAGTCATGTTTATCTGTACTTAAAAATGGTTAATTTGAAATATGTTTTAGTGTGTAACAAAAATAATTTCAAGGAAGAATCAAAAAGCCTATAATGTGATACAGTTTTAGCTGAATTTTGAATCAAAATTTACACCATGTTCAATTTATGCGACCGATGGAAAACAATTGGATTAAATGTATTGACAAAGAAATTGGTTATGTTAATATTAAATATTTGTTATATTTGCCATTGGTATGTAATAAAGCAATTGATGTACATACAGTGTAACCCGGATATAAGAGAGTTGTCGGGACCGGAGAAGAAGTCCGGGTTTCTCTTATATCCGGGTTTGGTCTATTTTATATACATTAACACAGACTCTAATTTGGGACCAGAGAAAATCTCTCTTATATCCGGGTTTCTTATATCCGGGTTACACTGTATATCTTTTTTTTAATTGATTGATTAGTTTTCTACATTCTATCAACCCTTTGCAGGTTAATTAAAGCCAAAACATATTTTTAGATTGTAAAAAATGTTTTTTTTGTTTTTTTTAGATAATAATGGTTTGGGGATACAAGTCTTACTAATTAACCAATAGTTGGAGGACAGAAGAGTTGCATTCATACCTTTCCCAAGGGCATTTGCATTTAAGTGAATATAATGAACCCAATGGGAATTGGAATTCAGCTCTCCAATTAACAATTCCAATTCATTATTTATTACATCTGTACATCTAAGCATACAGCACCTGGTATTCTCAAACAATTAACCATCTAAGTACTGACCAAGCTCAATGTTGCTTAATTACATTGATCATATGGGGAAATGGTGTTTTAATGTGAAGTGGCTGTAATCTAACATACATGTAACTTTGGTCATATAAACATTCTTGTATAACCTTTGTATATATATATATATATATATATATGCACATTTTTAAAGTTATAAATAGATATTCTCATTTGTGCATCAGTAAATATTTTATGGTAAGTAATCTAGCAAACAGTTGAAATTTTTCTAAGATGAACAAAGCTAGAAATTTAATTTAATATTTAAGAGGGAAAGAGTAAAAAATGCCTTTTGCCTTATTTGCTGTTTTTTCCTCTGTTTTTCCTCTTTTTTTCTTCTTTCTTCCTATCTTTTTTAATTTTCAATTAAAAACAAAAACAAAAAACATTACGATTCATTTTTTTATCAAACATTTTAGTATTGACAAGCTCCAGGAAATTTCTCTAAGAGAGAAATCTCATGAGGAGTGAAATGGCCATGTAAATGGGATACAATTGAGTTTCATTTTTATGTAATTATATATATGTGTGTGTGTGTGTGTGTGTGTTTGTGGTTCTTGTCATCTGACAATCACTTTGTATGAAACTTCAAGTAATGATTTTGATTGATCTAATATTTTTGTGCTATTTCATTGGTTAGTATATATGTCAACAACAGGCAATGTAAGCTAGTTACATTATTTGGACTATTGTCCTCATCTTTGTCACCATATTTATTACAGGTTTTGGCTGTTGTATGCTCCAGCCTTCTTCAGGTGGTTGGAATGCCGAACTGAACCCTTTATTTCACTCACTGGGGTAACTGCTCTAGTTCCACATGCCATGTCTAATGGATGTCAGTTATCAGTTATCTCCTGCTTAAGAAGGCCGGAGCGTACAATGGATGAAACGTTGTAATAAATATGGCGACAAAGATGAAGACAATAGTCCGAATAATGTAAATAGTGTACATAATACCTCATCTCAGAAATATAGATAGATACTGAAGGCAATGTAAGATGTATAAGTATGTCCACAGTAGTGAATGTGTTAATTAATCAGGTGTCAGAAATTTATCTTTTGAATCCAACTGAATATTGCCAAGAGTTTTACAGGTGCTAAGCATCTTGCATGTTAGTATGTGTAAGTAATACTTTAGGTTTGTATAAAATGACAAAACTTTTTGATGTGTCATTCAAGCAGGGCTATCACCAGAGTGTTTTGAGTGGTGGTGGTGGTGGTGGTTGCCTTTAAGTTAGGAGTCCACAAGTTAAAAGGTATTTATCTTCATATTCACTTGAATGGAATGTGGCACAGAGTTCAATTGAACCACAGTCCCAAAATAGCCCACTATCATTCCCATTAAGTCATACATAAAAAAGGAATGATTTATTTTTTATAATTTACATTAAAATATCAAGCATTAGTAATGACTTTAATGAATTATTTATGTTGTAGGCATTAGCACACTAAAATTAGTTCACATTGTTTTCACATTAAAATTCATTCCCATGATGTTCGCAGTACAGAAAGAGCAAATGATTTTCTGGGGATGGGAGTCCTAGCTCCCACTTCCAGTGACAGGCTTGTATCTAGGTGGCTTTCTTTATAGCATTGCAATTAAAAATAATAACTGATTGTTGTGTTTTAAATTATATTTTGGTTTTATAAACCTTTATTTTGTTTAAGCAAATTTAGAAGTGATAGCAAAAAGCAAATATTGCAAAGAGCTACAAAGGACAGAAAGTTGTGAAGAACCATAATTGTTTATGTCTTGAAGGCACACGACATATAGAAGAAGAATTTAAAAGTAATAACAGTTATTGTCTCTTTGATTAAATACATGGGTATGCTTCTTGAATGTTGGTACTTACTTTGGTGATTTGAGATCCCTATGAATTATTTTGTGAGAATGTAGGTAGTTCATACCACTGGCAATTTGTTTTGACCAATCTAGAATGAGTGCAGGAGGAATTTCTTTGCCATCACGAAGAATTTCATACAACTGCCCATAAGGACAATATTCCATGATAATGCAAAAACATGGTGCCTGAGTGCATACTCCTCTGAAAAAAGAAATAAGATAAATTATTGAAGTAAGTAAGAGACTGCTGGTTTACAAGATATGAAAGGATAATATTTGTAAAAGTTTTAGTTAAATTTTATTTTCATCTTCAATAAACTTTATGAAAAACATAAAAACAACAGTCTGTTTTTTTAAATCTTTAAAAAAAGAAAAGCGAAAATGATAGGAACAAATTAAGATATAAAATTTATTTTTTCATATTAACGCAGAGAGGGCTGTTTATTTAAATATACTATATATAAAATTTTTGCCAAAGAATTGTCATTTTTTTATAAATACTTTTGTAAAAATTTTCTTGAATCGATAAAAAAAGATAGTTATTGAAGTGAATAAATCTCGTATGTTTTTAATACCTATTTTCACTCAATACAAAGCTCAAAAGCCACTTAAGGTAGAAGGTTACTGTATGGTGTTGTATGAGTCTAAGAAAAATCAAGAAGTGACATTCAGTTAACCCTTGACCTGTAGAGGTCAAGATTGCAGTGATTGTGAAAAAACATCCTGCTGAGAGTCTGCTCCATAAAGCACCAGTTCTTGGGAAGAAGCTGCCCTAAGGGAACTTCTTTCTTACTAATAGAATACAAAAGGAATGGAGATGATTCATACTTGTGTACGTGGCATAGCAGGTCCCGGTTATAAAGGTCAGGTGGGGTGCGACTAAAGAATATAGCTTGTCAGAATACATCATAAAAATAGCAAGAGAACACAGAGAAGCTCATGATGTTTCATCTGTAGGAAGGGGTTGTAGGACAAAAAAATAGCCCATATATATATATATATATATATATATATATATATATATATATATATATATATATATACACACACACACACACAAATTAAACTTTATAAATTAACAATAAGAATGGCATACTGCGATTATATTTAGTTCCTGCTGACACAAAAGTCATTTATTGTACTTAGTCTGATATGAAGCCACACTAGTAGCATTAAACTCACTACACTTGTAAATAGATATCAAGAGCAAATGACTAACAAACTCACTATGGTGGTTGCTAGTTCTACTAAAACAATAAATAATAAACATAATAGACTGAAAAAAATATTAAGAAAAATGTAAAGTACAACTTACTTGAATGAGATTATATTAGGATGATTTAATTTGCGAAGATTTTTTATATCAGTTTCTTTTACATCTCTAACTTTTTTGACCGCTACTTCCTCCGAATTAAGCTTGCCCAGAAAAACAGCTCCTTGTGCCCCACTGCCTAACCACTGAAGGTCTGTAATATTCTCAAAAGGAGTTTCCCAGTCATCTGCAAAAGAAGATTTTGAAATACACTGTCAGTAGAATAAAGAAATAAGCAATTGTCATGGCGTGGTTAGCCATGGTCAAATGCAAAATAAGTAACAGAAAAGCCCAAAAAACAGAATTGACAAAGTTTGTAATAAGCAATAATAAGAAAAAGAATGCGGCAAAAAATAATATAAAGCAAGCAAACAATATATGCAAGGCAAAGCAACAGTAAGAAAGCAAAAAGTTCACAAACTAAGAATTGGCATCAGCACAAAGAACCAAGTTCGGACAAGCAAACGTAATATTCCGACTTCAAGACCAGACAGACCATGACTGCATCAGGTCATACTGAGAACTGGCCTATTTTATTGGCTAAGAAAAAAAAATCCCAGCATGCATTTGTTTATTTCTGCCTATGAAAGGGGAGGGGAAAGTGTTTTGCAGTCATTCCTAGAGTTATTATTCTCAGATTTACTATATCTGATGACATAAAAATCTCAATTTATTTACATTTAATATTAAGTATTTATAGAGGTATGCTTAGGCAAACCATAACCTACCAGATTCATTAACTTTGTATTTAAGATCTGGGAGATATTTTTTGAGCTTTATTCTGGGGAAACTAAAAAAGGATTTGTAATTCATCAAATATATTATTTCTCCAATATTTTAATTATACTTTTAAGCATATAGTTAAAAAAAAGAGACTACAGGAAATATATTCCAAAACCCACAGCAGATACTTGAAGCTACGGATAGTATTGGAAATTATGTTTTTCTTCTTATATTTACCTATGATAAAGCTTAATTTATAAATTAGGCACAATAATTGATTAACAACAATAAATAAAAATAAAATAGAACAATTATAGTGATATACTCTAATAAAATTTATGTGATAGAAGATTTACTTTTAATCATTTGTTCTTACCAACTTTAATATACAATGTTTTTAATTTACTTATTAAGTACAAAAAATGTTTCACCTTTTTTGCTTAAACACTGAAATTTCTCTGACATATTACCAGCATCACTAATTTTATACTTTACGACCATTATTAAGTAAAATATATTTGTATATTTCTGGAATTTACTGCAAGTATTTGAATCTGCAGAAAGCAAAACTGAAGATAAAGGAGGAAAAGGAAATTGAATCTAGAATAGACTGCACTCGGAAGAGTCTTGTGCAATGGTGCAAATTGTTACAAAACCAAAAACATTAAGCTAAAAACTCAAGTCAAATTTTCAAATAGCCTTGTCAGATTGAAACTCTCATAGGGATGTCATGCATGGCATCAAGCTCATTCAGAAATATCTAATCTGTTAGCTGTTTACAACCACTTTCTCAGATCAATGGTTAAAATGACTTTGAGCAAGTGAAACCTGTAGGCTTCACTGAGGACAATCCCCCTTTGGAATTTGTGGCCTGGCACTGCAGAATTCCAAACAGATGCACATTGAGAAGGCTCCTATAACAGATGCACATTGAGAAGGATCCAATAATGGCTGCACATTGAGAATTAAGTTAAAAACAAGGTTAAATAAAAAAGAAAGAAATGTTATCAAACCTTGCTGTTTTAGTTCAGCAGCAGCTGCCTTCCCAATAATTGTCCACACGGGGCGCAGACACCCCAGCAAGCCCTCAAAAAAGCTGCGCTGGCTGCCATCTCTGTAACCTACATCTACACCATTGGTGGTGTCATGAGTGGGCGTAACTGGTGCCGACTTTGGTGACGCTGTAGGTGTACTGCTGGAGGAGGACTTGTCGGTAAGGCTGAGGTGCTCCAGCTGTAACATACTGAAATGAAAACAGACATTGAGAAACCAAATTAAGGAACAGGAAACATTGTGAGAAATAAGACAAGTGTTAGTAGCAAGATTTTATGCACATCAACAACAAAAATACAAAAATATATATTGATTTTCTTTTAAGGTGTTTATACATGAAGAAAATCAATGGAATGATTATGTATTAAATACAAATGACACTTTTTCTGATTTTTTAAATGAAAATACTTGAACTATATCAAGAAAGAAAATCACTGTTTTTTGGTAGAAATGTCTACTTGTTCATCAAAGTACAGTTGTTATGAAAACCAACTGTTTATATAATATAATTTGAGCTTTGTTCATGGACTATTGCTACAGAATCATAAAGGACTGTACCAAATAACAGAAACTACATCACTTGAGGACCTTCAAAAGTAGAAACAAATAAAATGAATAGCATGTAAATCAAAGAGAAAATAATGACATAATCAAGATGTTCACTTTCCATACTACTTCAAACAAAACATTAGGAAGGAAACCCCTCCCCCATCAATACTGGAAAGAGCAATAACAACTAGTGGACTTTTTCCTGAAAAATTGTTTGTAAAAATGAAATTGAAACTACAACTGAGAAACATAGCAATGAGGAATGAAAAAAATTTTAAAAATATTATAGAATTTTGAATGAAGACAGAATTAGTAAAAGAGTTCACCCTGATACAAAGCCAGGAATTCTTCATTGTTCTTTAAGCACCTGAGAATACACTGCTAACTGCAAATATTAGTGTTGAACTTCTGCTTTTTGGTTAGTGCTATTACCTTTGTGATGACCTTCCAGAAATAGTTCTATCATTAGTAATTCTAAAGTTATGTTACCTATGATATCACAGGAAGGATTAACATACAAGTTTACAAGTTCAATGACCAGGTGTCTAATCACCAATATATATATATATATATATATATATATATATATATATATGTAAATACATTCATTGTTATTGATCAAATCAGTAAAAAAAAATTAAAATAAGTTTTATTGACATGAAAGGTATTATATATACTGTAAATAATTTTATAGAAATACTGAAAATACTTTTACTATAGAAATTAGAAATGTATTCCATTGTAAAAATACATTGAAATGAGTTTAAGAAAAAGGATTAAGTGATCAGTAATTAATGTAAGCACTACTGACCAAATATGTTTATACATATAATATAAATGATTTGCTAACAATTTTACTAGAGAATTACATTGAAAAAATAGATTGTCATGATTTAACACACGTATTACTGACAGAATAGTATAAAATATTTTATGTATAATGTAAGTATATTGTTAATGATTTTTTACAATAGAAAAGCATTGCAAATTATTTTACTAGAGAATGTATTAAGCCAAAAATATGGGATTGTCAGTGGTCAGGAATTAAGCAAACATTGTTGAGAGATAGAACAAATTCAAAACTTTTTTACTTCTCACCAAAAATTAAAAATCAGTGATGGAATAAAAAGAAAAGGTAATAATAATATTGGTTACTATATTCTACAACAGTAAATATTTAAAAGTATTATGTCATTAGAGTAAAAACATAAAAAATTGAACATTTTGAATTCATTCTTAACACAAACAGAAGGGTAGAATAATAATAATAATAATAATAATAATAATAATAATAAACATATTCCTTAAAGCAGGAAATAATTCCTTGTGAATAAACATATATATAGATTAATAAAAAATAAAGGTTAAAGTTCACATTGGCAGATAACATTGTGTCTGTAAAGGTGAAATACAAATTTGCCAGATTTGGGGCCCACAGGGAATGTTTATGGTGCAGTGATTTCACTTCTGTTTCATACATCAGATATAAAATAAAATAATAGAAAACAGCATCTGGCTTTGTCACTGGTACTTGGAGTGTGGGGTAATGAGATACTGGCAAAGAATCCAAGCTCAATAATATATGAGTAACACTTGCAAAAGATTAAATGAGGCACCTTTAAAACGGGATCAATAAAAAGGTCAATACCTTCTAGTTCCTATAGAAACAGGAGCTAGCATTAACAAATTTATAGCTAACATTTGCTGGTTGTATGAATTATAACTGATCATTGTCATGGTTGACAATGGATGTAGCTGTTACCATTAAAATTTCCTGGGTAGGTAAGGTAGCTATGGAGTTGCTAAAGTGCTCATCTGTTTTCTTATCCTTCAATCAAACATTATTCTAGTGATTAGATTTTTTTTGTCAAGATATCTAGCAACAGACTTGTCAACTTTCCCAGCACCATTTGGAAAGACTTAGTTTTGAGCTCTTTATGCTGGTTTTCCAGTTTGTAATTAGTGTTCTCCTGGTTAACTGTCAAGCATAAGTCTTCCAGTTTTTATGAGAGTCTTCTTGTAAATTCTCCACTAATAAAGCTACCAAGTGAAAATACTTTCTATTCCATTTCACATGCATTTTGAAAACTGTTTCAGACCATGATTCAGTTCAATTACTCTGATGAGAACATTTTTGATTTACCGATCAAAGTTTATTTACAAGTGAAGCAATTGGTTGATGCTAATTCAAAAAACATACTACTATGAATTTGAAGAATGTTTTAAAGTTAACATCTTGGAGCTGTTTTTAAAATACTTCTGTTTCTTCTTATTCTTGGTAGAATCTCTCTGTTTTTTCTGAAGTTAAAGATCTAAATCTCCAGGTTATTAAACTTTCAGGTTGACAGGTCTGTGGGGACTTTGTGCAGCATTCTCAATTCATATCTTCTCCAAGGTTGTTAGTTCTAAATGAACACAAGTATACTATTTACATTATTCAGACTATTGTCCTCATCTTTGTCGCAATATTTATTACAATGTTTCGGCCATTGTAGGCTCTGGCCTTCTTCAGGTGGGTGGAATGTCGAACTGAACCCTTTATTTCACTCACTAGAGTAGACTGTTCTAGTTCCACGTGCCATGTCTAATGGATGTCAGTTATCTCCTGTTAATTCCCCTCTCCAAGTTCTCCACTGCCTTAACCAATATATATATAGTATGACTTTCCACACTACCTTAAACAAAAGGTTTGGAAGGAACCTCCAATCAGTACTAGAAAGAGCTATAACAGTGGACATGAGAAGTCTAATTTCCTGAAAAAACTGTTTTAAAATTTTTATAAATTTCATCTGACAGTAATAACTTTTCATTTGTCTTCAGTCACTGAGTTGATCAATATTTTATTATACAAATGATTACATCTTAGCAATGTATAAAACATTTTTAATGAATAAATAAATTTGTTTTGTAGCATATTAAATTTTATATAGTATTAAACAAGTTTTCAAATAAATTTCTTATAATCAAGTTTTTCATTTACAAATTTTGAACATTTGCTTCTTGGTTTATTTGAAAAGTGCTTAATAAAACCTGAATTTATTTTTTGTTTTAATTGGTCTCACTCCAAGAAAGGCAATAAAGCCACTGAGACAAAGGGTTAGTGGATGTGGAAGAGTTAGAAACAGAAATATTGCTAAAGAGCGAGAACAAAAGAAGAGCAATCATAAGGAGAGTAGATAGTGATTGACATTATATTTGAATTCTTACAGATTAAAGTTGGCTAGAAAACAGTTCCACAAGTGAGAAGTGCAAGAAAAACTGTTAGCATAGAATTTATGGTTACATTAGTCCAACTTAACTCAGTTTGTTTCATTGAATAACAACGTATGAACAAATAATAAATAATATTTGAAAAAAACTTTTTTAGATGAAGCATTGTCAATTTTTATCTTTTCAACTGGTATTTCTTTTATCTTCATTTATTTGTTTTATAACATACTCTGAGAATGTCATTTAACAGTAGTAAGCAACATATATTAGAAATAAAGAATTTCAATGAACTCTCAGCCTCTTTATGAAGTCTGTTTTACCATGATGAGGCTATTAAGACCATGAGTTGAAGCCATTCAAATCTATTCATATATACAGAGCAACCTCAGTTCTCAAACATCTCACATGTCAAACAAATTGATTTTCAAACAGAAAATTTGAGATGAAAATGCCTCAGTTCTCAAACAAAATTTTGGTTCTTGAACAACACTGTGAAACTGAGTTAACCTGAATGGAATCTTTTCTGAGTTGACTGACATATTATAAACATTCGTATGTTGTACCATATTTTTTTTTTTCCTAATTTTATTGTACCATGACTTTTTTCTCTATATTGATTCCTACTGGAAAAATAGTTTTGGTTTACAAACACTTCAGGTTACAAATGACCTTCAGGAATGAATTAAATTTGTGGACTGAGGTTCTACTGTAGTTATTCCTTATTTTCTGCAATGACCTAAGACAATAGTAGTGTTATATAATATTTTTAATTTTTAAGATGAAGCATTGTCAGTTATTAATTTTTAATGATTAGTTTATTTTAATTTCAGTTACTTTTTATCACAAAGTTTAGTCTGTCATTTGAAATAATTAAAACCTGGTAAGTTTTTCAGATCTTAGGATAATTATAGTAGTATATTTGCAAAATTCTTAATTTCAAAATATATTAGTATCTATAATTTTATCTAGTGTATTAAATAATGATTTGTATGAGATGAAGTGTAATGAAGACAAAGGAACCCAAAAAGACTATGGTCTTATTTTGTATATTAGGTTCTTGCTGTAAATCAACCAAAGAGAAAGAAAAAATATTTTACAGTTTGTTTTGCATATATTTGTATTTATTGAATATAAACCTGGTGTTTAATACTTTACTTAATTGATACAAACCAAAATGATAATATTTTTTATAGGCATCTTTTTCTTACTGATCATTATCAATGTTTATACTGCAGTAGAGTCTTTTGGAAATGTTTCAAACCCCTCTCCTCAAAAAGTCTACATCTAGAGTCAATATTTTACTAGCCTCTTTATAAGCAAACACATATAGCACAAACTGCTTCAGAAAGTTTATTTAGAAATATCTCACTTTAATTCAAACAAAGAAAGGTTATCTAATAGAAAATGTCTGCCTAGTGAAGGTTTTATTTCTACAATTTATAAGAAATAGAAATTTATACTCTTATCAGCAATTGAGTTTAATCTATACAAAGAAAAACTGCCGATGTGTAATCAATAACACAATGAAGTTATTAATGCAAAGCACTTTCAACAATCACCCACTCTTGTTTGATTGTTTCTTAAGCAATTACAAAACATTTTGGTCTCCAGCCAAACATGACAGCATTAATCTTATATGTCTGCAGTAAATCCCCCTTCCTTTAACTGTCTTTAACCCTCTCTGTATCTATCTTCTCATCCAAATGCAAGATGGAAGACATCCAAGAAGAACCACCTACTTACATTCTCCTGGCACTGGACATAAAATTCACTAACTTATAACTTACTGTCACAAACCCTTGTTGCTCAAAGTTACAGATATAACCAATTTTGAAAGTAACGAGAAGTAAACAAATGGTCAAGTAGCCATTCTTTATTATCTATGTCTGTCTGAAAAGTATCCAGCTATGTCATGAAAAAATAAATAAAAATAGACAACCTAGAGCAATAGCATCTCAATATTTTCAAAGTACTCATATAGGGACCTCCCACATTTATCCTAATATCTCGTTTACTTTTTAAAATTGTTTCTTCAGTCCTCTTTTGGGATCACCACCAGCTGCTTTGTCACAATCTCTTTAAATTTCATTTATAATGTTTCAATAGTGATTTTTGTTATGGAACAGCTAGAATTCATGGGAGTTAAATTTGGATTATACAAGAACTGAGACCTCAAGTGGAACTCGTATATTTGATCCATTGCAGATTATAGCAAACTACCCTAATTCCACTATTTACATTATTCGGACTATTGTCCTCATCTTTATTGCCATATTTATCACAGTGTTTCAGCCGTTGTACGCTCTGGCATTCTTCAGGTGGTTGGAATGTCAAATTGAACCCTTTATTTCACTAACCCTCATAATAAAGGGTTCAGTTCGACGTTCCACTCACCTGAAGAAGGCTGGAGCGTACAATGGCTGAAACATTGTGATAAATATGGCAACAAAGATGAGGACAATAGTCCGAATAATATAAATAGTGTACATAATACCTCATTTCAGAAATATAGACAGATACCCTAATTCCCTTCATATTCCATTGGTGAGATGTAAGTTCCACTCAAGCAGATTCTCCCCACAAAGTGCTGCTTTGTGAAACCAACTCCCAAGATGATGCTTCACTGATCACTACAATGTTAGCCTGTTCAAATTTAGGGTTAGCTGTTATCTTCCCACATATCCATATAAACTATGAGTTTTAATCTGTAAACTTTTGCCTCGAATGGCTCCAGCACCTTGTACAGAGTAAAATTGTAAAATAAACTTGAGGGGTGGGGTGATGTTTTGCCAAAAAATGCTGTAAAATATGTGAAAAATATACATGCTTGGTTTTCAGAATGTGATAGTTACACAGTGTACAATATTATAAATGTTATCTCATTGCTGACAAGTCTTACTAATTAATCCATAGATGGGGGAGAAGTGGATTCATACCTTTTCCAAGAGCATTTGCACATAGTGAATATAAAGAAACTAATATGAATTGGAATTCAGCTCTTCAGTTAACAATTTCGAGCCATTAGCCATTACACCAACTGCACATCCAAGCTTACAGCACGTAGTATTTCCAGGTGGTCACCCATCTAGGTACTGACCAGTCTCAATGTTGCTTAACTTCAGTGATCATACAGGAACTGGTGTTTCAATGTGATGCGGCTGTAAGCCCCAGTCATTTATTTTTGTTGTATGCTTACACTTAGCAATGAATTATTAAAATCTAGAGTTAACCTAATTGCTTAGATAAGACATTGTTACTAATTTTTGAATTGTCTTTCATTTTAGATTTCTTGCTTTTTATCAGAACTTTCAGATCATTACTCTACTAACAGAAATAATAACAAACAAGATGGCAGCAGAGTAACAATTAAAGAATTAAGGAATATAGTTGTATGGCTTATTTGAGTGATACCTGTTCAGATCTGATCTTGCTGGGGGTTTCTTTATTTCTGATATATGCTATTTAACATTCTAAATATAAATGCTGTTATAAAATGAAATAGAAATAGGATGAAAGAAAGACTAATTGAAATGAATAATAATGGTAATGTTCAAAATTCTCATATTGTATAACAGTTCTTAAATTGATTAAAATAAGCAAGTCAAGTAAGTTTTATCAAACAAATTGTTGAGTTCTGTCTGAATTTCTGAGGTGATTATTATTATACACTGATTTATTTGAACATTTGTTTTTATCTTGGTTGTTATTGTTATAACATTGAAAAGCCACAGTCAGTAAACTATGAAATCATGTATACCTGATCATGTATACCTGATGGAAAAATGTGTGTTTGTGTGTGTATGTGGAGGGGATCAATCTTTACAAACCAAATTCAAAATAACAGTCAGTAGGATTAGGGAAAAAAAATGAATGTTAAATCACTTTATAATAGTTTTATAATCTATTAATTGATTAGAAAAATACAACAAACTAAACAATTATGAAAGTGTTCAGCTCTGATGATTTACTTCTGAAGAAAAATAAATACCATTGAAAGATATTACAATTAGCGAGTTTAGATTAAGTAAAAAAAAAACAAGTCAAGTAAACATAGCAAGTTTTATTAATTTCTTTTTTATTTAATATATTTTTTAAAAGACAGTAAAGACTGCAAAAGCAATTAAAAAAGAATAATACATTGTTTAACTTTGGGAAGCATCAACATTCCAAGATTTGTTTGAACAATTGAGCTAATTCTTTGTTGTTGCAACATTTCAGCTGCACAACTGTACAGTGTTGTTCAGGTGTAAAGTCTGTAAAGAAATATACAGTCACTACTTTTATGCTATTTTACAAGCTCGTAAACAGAACATAATAGACAATGAATTGGTCCATTTCATTTCAGCATTATACAGAATGGTGTGTTTGAAACATTGTAGTAACACTGGAAACACAAACAATGAATTCATTCATCTGAACAATACTCTGAATAAAAGGAATATTCCTTGCCTAGAATAATCTATTTGCTATATTTATTGAGGAAGAGTGCTCAATATTGAAGATATCAATAATGGGTGTATATGCAAGTAAAACACTTTTCATAGAGTGCACAGATACTACACTGATCCAAGTCAGAAGTATCAAACTATACATAAATAATTATGTCATTTTTTTTATAGGTATTATGCTAGTAAATTGATAAAACATTAAAAGCATTTTTCTTGTGCTATTTCTCATGTGGCGTACTTGTTATCAGCAATTTGTCCTGGTGTAAATGATTCAAACTTTGAGAAGAAAATAAAACTCAAAATATAGGAACAAAAAGTGAACATGTTACTAATGTGGCTTTTTAATTAAATTTTAATTCATGAAACAATATTAAACTAAGCTTACAAAGTTTGCATCAAATACACAAAAGAACGTTCCTTATTATTCAAATTATAGGCTTTAATAGGATAAAGAAACCAATCAATGATCAGGTGAGATTACTTACCATGATGATTTATATAATTATTGTCTGAGCCTAGTTTAGTGGTCAACTTTTAAATCAAAGACTATCTTTAGTATGAAGTAGAGAAAACTACAATTTTAAAGTTAACAATAATTATAAAGCTTTAAAACACATAAGAGTAGATCATTAAGTCTGTAGTCTGATTTATATTAACTGAATAATGTTTAATCTTTTTGATTAATGGATAAGCATAAAGGTATAGTGTATTGTCAAGGAAAGAGATTACGTTGAAAAAAATAAACATTTATTATATAAAATAAATGTATTTTGTCATTAGGTTATTGAATTATGTAATTAAATAAATAATAATATTTCTTAAACTCAGTTTAAAAAATGGCAGTAAATACAGGTTATTAACTTGAGATATTCAGTTTTATTTACTTACCTCTTGAAATGATCAAGTTATGGTTCTACTTATGAATGCTGAGAATATCATAGAAAGAGCATGAAACAAATGAGGAAGTTTTAAAAAGAAAAGTAAGCCAAAACTTGATAACTGTTAGAAAGAGACAGCTGAAATTTTGGAAGAAGAAAGAACTGGAGAATTTAACACTCAAAAGGCACATAAAAGAAAGTAAGAGACTGACTCATAGGTGCATACCAATAAGTATTAGTTGCAGAGTACAATATGTATAGTCTGGGGAATTTCCAATAGGACTTGATAGGAAAACAAAACAATTTAAAAAATACTTGTATTATTTTGTCTTTTGTTAAATAAGTGAAAATCGCAAAATATACAAAAATATTTCCACAGAAAAATAATAGATTTTAATGTGTAGAGAATTACTTGGACAAAATTAATAGAAATTAAAAAAATTACAAATATATAACATGGTTCTAAACAATGATGCAACCAAGTAAACTGATTTGAAATTTTATATTTTTTGAGAATAAAAACCATTCACATTTATAATTTTTCTTCAACACCAAACAAAAAGATTTAATTATGACCATCAAAGCATTTTACACATTTAAAGTACACTTTGAAAATTATTGGAAATATTAGGATGATTTGTGTGTGTCTGTAAAATTAACAGCTTTCGTAATGTAAGAAAAAAAATCATAAAAAATTGGCATGTTCTTTTGAAAGAATCCTTTAATTTTTTTCTACATTATAAAGGTTAATTGATTTGTTTTTTATGGCTTATCAACCCTTTGTGGGTTATTTAAAGCTAAAACATATTTCCGATTGTATGAGATTGCTTATAGTAACTGGATTTCCCAAGTGGTCCCCTATTTAAGTGCTGATTGTGTTCAATACTGCTTAACTTTGGTGATCAAATGAGAACCAATGTTTTCAGTATGATTTGATCAGAAATGCATTATAAAAAGTCAAGTTATTAAAAGATCATTAAAAAAAATCCTATATATTTTTAGGCAAGGCATTGTAACTATTGTATGTTGTTTCATTTAAACTTATTTCTGTGATTTTATTTTTATTTCAAATAATAAATGTCCTTTGCAACCTGTTGTATTTTAGGATGTTGAACAACGTCCTAAGAGGACATAACAAAAACACAACAGAGATGAGTAAATTAGTTTGAATAAATCAAAATACAAAGGAAATTACTTTAAGCTATCCAAACTTTAGATAAAGCTTTGTAACTTAATTTCTAACAGGTTTCTTTTTCTTGGTTTATGAGCCTCAGTCAGCAACTTGTAGTGCTATCCATGTGATACAAATTCTCAAATATAGAGGTTTTGAGTTCAAATCACTAGTCTGAATGTTCATTTTTAATGTATACTCCTAGAATGTAAAATGACTTGAGCATTGCAATAAATAGCAATTAAAATACAAGAAAGGAAAAAACTATAAAAAAAATTAATAATAATGTTTCATCTAAGGAATTCCAATAAAGGAACAACTAAGTAAAATTTTTTGAAACTGGATAATTTAGGAGAGTAGTGTAAGAATTCTAATTTGTAAATTCTCCATGATGACAAACAAAGAAACAGATTTCATTCTTTGACTGAAATTTCAGATGAATTATTAGTAATTCCGGTTCAGCTTTCAATGTATCATTTTATGAATGGAGTTACCGGATCCAAGTCAATCAGAACTAAATTATCTGATCATGACAAAACATAGAACATGTTGAGACAAGTAACAAAGTATTGACAATATTCATGAACTACAAATGAAAAGGATTAAAAAAAAATGAATCATCATATATAGGTTAGTTTGTACTGTCTTTTTTGTGGTTTTCTCACAATATTTTGGCGGCAACATAATCTCTGCCTTTCCTTAGGTCTTTGGTTTTGTCTTGAAATATTGAATGTGGCTTTGAAGCCAGGAGGGACATACATTTCCCCTGTCATACCTATCAGATCTGGTGCTTGTGCATTCTTGAGATTATTTACACCTGACCTATGCCCTAAAATCATGACCTTCCAGCAAACCTATTTCTCAGGTCAAACTTTTGGAACATTGGGTTCATAACTTAATCTCTCCTGAGTAATAGCTCCTATAAGCTATGAATATCTAGGCTCCATCTGCAAATCAGATTATCTGAGCACAGTATATATGCAGATCTCATCAACCTTATTATTCTCCAATGCTGTTTCCTATCTGTTATTATTACATTTCATAAGCATTGGAATACCCTGTCACTCTATGCATGGTCAAAACAGCAAAGTTTAAAGAAATTAGTTTATATACAATAATTAAAGCAACTCATTTAAAAAATAAAAACAAGTATTTTAAGTATCAAATGTAGAAGTAAAGATTTTCTTTTCAGCTCAGTGAGGTCTTCAATTGAGGATTCTGAAAAATCAATCTAAATATAAAATGGGATAGCTATAAATAAAAAGGTGACATCAGTGCCCCCAAAATATTAATCCAAGGTAATAATCAAATACAATATAACTTATAAGATCCTATTATAGGTACAGAAGATTCATGTAAGCAAGAAGGAATAACATTAACAAGTTAAAAAGTATGAGTGGTTTTATAGAAGTGGATTGATTCCCATAGAATAGCTTTCTATAATAATACTAAGTATATAAATAACTTCTAGTATGAGGATTGATTGATAATTACTTTTACCAACTGGAGATCTGCACATGTATTTGTGAGTATGTAAGGTCCTGTTCAAACATGCCTTTTTCAGCTTACTATGTCACATCATTGAGTAATAGTATTTACTAATCATGATTACCACATCATGAGTTACATACAATCAGTAAGAGATGTTTTGGTACCAAAGGTTTGCATACCAATTGAAAGTCACAAATGTAAAAAAGTAATGATACCTTGTGATCATTCAATGTTTTGCCAGAATAAAGCCTGAAAAGAGAATTTCTTTTTCACATCACAACAATGCAAGTCTACATTTGCAGACAACAAATGGTGAAAACAGCAAGAAACCTACATTTCAAAACTGTTACATATCTTCTATACAGACACAATTCAGCACCAGGTTTCTGGTTGTTTCCAAAGTTGAAACAAGTATTGAAAGTTGAACATTTCCCATGCAATGCTAAAATTGAAGTTGGTGTGCATAAATGGGAAAAAATGAATTAATGCACTATATTAGAACTTCTACACTTCATTTAAAATTGATTTTTTCTTAGAAAAATTCTAAGAAGAAAAAAAAATTCATTATGATATCTGTAATTATATTCATACATCATTCCTTCACAGAAAGAAAAACACTTTATCAGAATGTAGTTAGGGAGCTGAAGACCCTACCAATTTTGGTTTGGTTTGGTTTGGTTTTCGGTATATCAACCACAATGGGTTATTTAATGCTGACAAAAATTTTTATTGCTTCAAAAATCTATTCTTGGGAATATTTTTCCTTGAAGAAATCTATAGCTGATCATATTTCTCCCAAAGAATGTATAGCTGTTTGTATTGCTGGTACTTTTTTTAAAAGTATTGGTGATAAGAATTTTTCCTTCAAAAATTATTGCTGGTAATAATTTTTTTTTATTACAAAGTATTTCTGGTATTTTTACACAAGTTTGGGTGTTAACTATTTCCCCATAGCTGGGACCCTAACAGGTGCTACCATCCCGGGTCAGGGTGGACCTGGGAACACCAGCAATTAAAAGGTGGTTCCATGCTTCTCAAAATCTCCTGATCAGAGGCCTTGCTGTTGGATGTAGTTTATCGTCTTACCCAGGACACAGATGTAGTTTATTGAACCTTACCAGGATTTTTATCAAAAATCAAAAATAATAATTTTCAAGTTAAAAAAAAAAAATTTATAATAATGTCAAATTATTTACTCTCACTCATAAATTCATTGATATAAGTCAATGAATTTGAGACTGAGAGTTAATTTATAAAAATGAATGCAAGTTATTCCTGTTTTTATACCCTTTATACTTTTTTCAGCTAGTTATTCTTATTGAAAAGACCCTGTTGCAAAAGAATCAAAACATGTGGCTTCCATTGTATATTATTATCATCATAGATACATAATTCAATAATTAAGATTAAACAATATTCATGAGATAGAATAGCAATGGGGAAGTTCAAACCCAAAATAATAATAATAATAATAATAAAAAAAACCCATAATCCAAAGGTCATAAATGAGTTTCATGTGTTCAAAGTCAGAAATGCCAAATAAATGTGTATGCCAAATTCAAAGTGAAAAAAAATCAAAAGGGGTCAAAATCTATCCACAGTACATTTTACTTATGAAGAACCAAGAAATCCTCCTGTTGTCTAAAGTAGTACACTCTGTTATTGGGATAAGAAAGGTTGTGATTGGCTGAGACTGGTTAAGAAGTGCAAACAATTTTATTTTTAATCATTCCACACCATGCAAGGCAATAAAGCCACTAAGTGTGAAAGAATAAGAAAATAGAGAAACATTATTAAGGAGTGAGAACAATAGAGGAGTAATCAAGAAAACAGTAGATAACAATTGACATTGCATTTAAATTTTTGAAGATCAAAGTTGGCTGGAAAGCCAGAAGAGAGTTCCACAAGTGTTAAGGTTACTTTAAACAATAACAAGTTATTGTTGGTATCATTATTGAATATACGATACAAACCTTCAAGAAGAGAAAGTCTCTCGGCCATGAAGTGAGTTAGTTTTTAAAAAGTAGGCAACATTCAATTTTTAGGTGATTCTTTGACATCCAGAGAGAAATCCCAAACATCATTTGGCTTATAGTGTGTGTGTGTGTGCATATATATATATATATATATATATATATATATATATATATGTGTGTGTGTGTGTGTGTATGTATACATATCAAACAGTCAATGAAAATATAATAGACAAGAGAGAGAGAAATCTTTTTTTTTTACAATTGCTTTTGTATGCATTTTTGTGTTGTTCATTCACTAAAAATAGTTGCTATATGAGGAAGACAATGAAAATGCTGTTGGTTAATATTGACATGTAGCTGTAACAATCAATTTATTAAAATGATTATGAAAGCATTTTTAAAATGATTAAAGAAAAGGAAATAAAATTGATCTTCAAGTTATATTGGAGTTATAGCTATGAAAACAATGCTGACAAAAATTCTCATGTCAGATTTGGGATTTAAGAATAAAGAAACCATTTTATTCATCTGGAACCCAAAATAAACTTGCCTTTATGAAGTGATTTCTTGGAGCTTTATTAATTCTTTTTCTTACTTTCTACCTAATTGTTTATTTCTATTTTTCTCTCTTAACTTTCAATGAGTAGGCTTGAATACATCAGTGCTGTCAGTTACATGCTACCAAGGCTTGAAGGCATTGTATAATGCCATGAAAAATGTCCAATGAAGTACACATGTGAATGTGAATATGTGAGATGTATTGCATGACTGTCAATTGGTGAGATGACATTTCTGAAATTTCTATGAGAAGCTCTCCAGATGAGGAGTTCATTACAAAAATATTCACAAGAATATTTAGAATTAATAAAAAAAAAAAAAAGAGATAAAAGAGATGAAAGGTGGATAAGGATTCTCTTTATAGAATAATGAGGAAAGCAAAAAAAGATGGGGAGTGGAAATAATAAAAGAATTATAAGCACAAGCTGGAGGGTGTAACGCCATAATAGCTGAATATATATGGTAGCATTTCAAGAGGTTGGTGCTCAGACATGTCTAAAGATTCTTCATTACCTGCAGACTTGATGCCAATAAATGTTTATTTGCTAAAACATGGCAAACACCAAAATAGGAACAAAAATTTATACCAGAAGGAAGTTAAGAGATGTTAAGTTCAATTACACAAAGGATTTTCAGATAAAATCTTTGCTGAATTTCTGTCATATATTCATAGAAAATTTTTTTAATAATCTTTTTAAACATTCTAAACAAAAATCTCTTAAGGAATTTAAATGTTGTTACTCATATATGTACTGGATGAAGATCAGTTTTAAAAAAATATCATTAGAAAGATAATTAAAATCTTTGTATACATTGAAAATTAATTGAAGTCTTGATTAAAAAAAAAGTAAAATTAAAGCAGAGACAGAATAACAGAAACAGTAAGCAGGAAATTAAAAGATATCAAATAAAAAAGAAATCTAGAATCAAGATAAAATGTATTGGCAAAGAAGAGTAAGGTGTGTATGAACTGAAAAGTAATTATGTTGAAAACAGCTGCTGAAATTTGTTAATATTTACTGAATCAACTAAATCAATTGCATGTAAAGAAGAAAAAATAACTTGTAATTTGCGATTTTTCAAGGAAAATGTTATTCTAACATTGAGGAATTAAAAAAATTGGGGATTTAATTCTAAACACTAATTTACAAAAAAACTACACTGCCATGATCCTTTTTTTATGTTTTTAATTATTTCTGAATCTGATCACTGACATTTTAGCATAAAAAAAAACAAATATAAAAAAAAAATTAAATGTGGACGAATAAGGGACCCATTTTAATTGTGTGATCATTTGAGCAGATCACTTCTAAGATCATTTGACTTAGCTTGAATTATTGCAATTATCTAAGCCCATTAAAAATAAAGAATGATGGATTAAAATAAAGTAGCTTCCCTTTGACTTTCTATAAATATTTTAATGGTAATTGTTCTGATGAACTTTTCTCTATGGGATCTAGACTTTATAAAGTTCAAGCAAAGTACTAGATTGGCAGCAAGTTTCCATCATTGTACAGTTGAAATGATTGGATTTAACTGTAAATTCTATGCTAACATTTTCTATTCTCACCCTTCTCACTTGTGGAACTCTATTATGGCCTCTTGCTTTCAACTTTGAACTTCAAAAATTTAAATGCAATGTCAGTCATTGTGTTCTTAATTCATGTTCTTTTATTGTTCTCTCTCCTTTTTTTCCCCTCATATTTTCTAACACAGTAGCCCCTTGTGTCTTGGTCATTTTATTGCCTTGGTTGGAATGAAATGATTAAAAAAAATATTTGACCCATGACTTGAAGAGGTTAAGAGTGTAATGGTTGGGGAAGCCTGTCAAATTTATTTCTGGGATGAATATTAATCGCATACAGCAAACATTATACAATGAAAATATCCTACCAAAATTCAACTAATAATTGTGTCATGCTACAAACATATTGATCCATCCATGTATATGCAGTACATCTATTAAATGAGTTAGAGATATTTATGCATTAAAAAAAAAAAACAAGCAATAAAACTTCAGTTTATAATAGATGAAATAATAAATTTTAAGATAACTACTTATAAAAATTTTTATACTGGATGTTTGCAGGTTTATACAGAATTAAAAAGCAATCAAATCCATAAATAAAAATACTTTATGGTTTTGTTTATATGAAATCAAACATCTCAGGCTGGCTTTTGTATATTCTTCTCTATACAAGCAGCATTTTGGGATTGTCTCTTCATTGATAGTCAATTTAATAAATGACACAGATTAAATGGAAAAGACAGAAGAGAATAGAGTTGACCAAGTATGAAATAAGATAAAATAATATGGAAGAACCACATTATTCATTGCCAACAAAGCAAGTCTACAAGAAAAGATTGTGAATAAAAAGAGAGGAAAACAGAACAAAAAATTGAAAAAGAGTTAAAAAAAAAAAAATTAAAGAGACTAATTGCTGTGAACATCAAAGAAGTTTCAATCATCTGACAAATCTATGTATATCAGGAAAAAAAACTGAAACATTTTCATGTATATTAAAAATTTGAATGAACCCATGATTGAAAATGTTTTGTTCTTTACATGTAATTACAATTTTTATCTGTCTTCTTAGATGAAAACAAATGAAAAATTTTCTGATAAAACTTTTAATATATATTTATTAGATCAATGTTATCTATCAATATACTTATTTCATATACGTCTTTTGAAGGCTAATCTTAAGCCATATTTTGTCATTTAAAATGCAACTCACTTGTCAGGTTTTTTCTTTTTAGTATTTTGAATTGTAATCATAATTTAATCATTTATAATCACATATATTTCATTATAAAGTCATTAGAGCACTAGTGTGTTAAATGAAAATATATTGGCATTAGTCTACTACTGGTAACCTAACCACGTGGGGATATTTTTGGAGAAAAAAGTGCACTGTGTATGGTAAGTACTAAGTTTAGCTTATTCTAGTAAAAGACCAAGAGGACATATGGTAGAGAACTGAACTTGACACACTAATAAAAATCTGCCAGAGACAGTTTTCACCATCTTAAATCACAAAAGCATTCAACATAGCTTTAAGATTAAACTATGGTTGTCAGCAAGAAGAACAGCCCAAAATACAAACTATGAATTGGTGATAGTGAATCAAGCTAGTACAAAAATTTAATTATTAAAAACAAAATTTAAATGTGTGTGATATGTGATGAGAGGTTTAGTGCAAGGTCTCGCCATCTTACAGTTGTAATGGCTAGATGTAACCATAAGTTCTATGCTAACAGTTTCTTCTCTCACAATTCTTGCTTGTGAAACTCCCTTCTGACCTATTACTTTTCAGTCAAATTTGATCTTCAAAAATTTAAATGCAATGTCAATCATTATCTTCTGTCTTCTTAATACCTGTTCTTTTATTGTTCTTTCATTTTAATAATGTTTTCTTTTCTCTAATACTCAGTAACCCCTTTGCATCTTATTGGTTTTATTGCCTTGCTACATATGGAAAAGGCTTGTAATAAATGCAGCGAGTTTAGTATTACTATCCATGGCGGGGTAGTGCTGCAAAATAAAGATGCCCTGGGGAAAATGGTTTATTGACAATTAAAATAAATCTACAGAAATAAACTTGATAAAGATTTTTTTCTTAGTTAAATTTAACATTGACCATTTGAAGCCAAACTATTTCTCATTATTGAAATTTATTGCATTTCTCTATATAATAAATGACAATATTTTATCACTAAAGAAAAAGAGTACTGAACTCTTATGCAATATCAGTCCTCCTATGTGGTAGTGAATTTTGTGTTTTGGCATTGATTCTTATACTTCACATTGCCATCACAAGCAGATGACTGGCAAGCTAGATTAAGTCTATCATCAGTTGTTGAATACATGTAAAACCTGTTTCAACATTGATGATTGTTATTTACATTCATTACATGCAGACTATTAGGTGTATATAGCTCTATGTAACCTACAGGGAAATCTGAGCTGAACCCTTTACTTGATCTAAAGGAGTAGACTGTTCATATTTCATTGCCCATGTCTAGGGATATTTAATCTAGTTCTTATTTTTAGTACTGCTCAGTTATTGCTAGCCCATTGCCCACAGAATCCAAGTACATATATACCCAGAGCTGGGATTGAATTTGCAATTATTATGTCACCAAATTCACAAAGCAATGCTTTAATCCACTAGGCTATTGTCCCATGGGACAATTCTCTGTGGAGAAATGTAAATAGGATAAATAATGATAACTCTTCCTCAAAGAAATTCTGACAGAAAATAATGATTGTGTTTAGTCTGGATTTTCTGATTTCATTATTAGGACTTTGTATATCTGAAGTCACTTTTTACAGTTAATATCATATAGTATACATGTTTTCTTAATAAATATTTAGCTTATGTTGTAGGTGTTATTGCCAAGTGATACTTTAGTGAGAATAGACACTTAAGACCTTCAACAGCAACTTTGTTTTATTTTGTTTAATGATACAAGTATTGCCAAGACTAATCAAATAAATAGCATCAATGGAAACCAGCTATTAGTCATATACAATGATATTTAACAGCTAAATTAGCAAAAGCATTAATTAATGTCCTTTGGTGTCGAACATGTTAAATGGTGCACAAGCTGTGGTGATACAAGAAAATAGATGATAGTTTGAATTATGCCAAATAATTCAGTTGCTGAAGAGCATACAAGTCTAAAATATAGCAAGATTTTCTAACATGATTGAAAAACATCCTACAGATCACAACCAGCCAAATATTTTGGCTGATCCAAGTATTATCCGGCTGTAATTACAGTTAGTTCAGTGTTTAGAATTAAAAAGAAGAGTTGATTATACATTCATTTCCTTCAGCCTGTTGAACTCAACAGCATGGTGAATAATTGCTCTACACTGGGATTATCTATAGTTGAAATCTATAATGTTTTGTTTTACATACATATCTGCACCTATATCCAACCATTTTTGTATAGCTTCAGGTGGTTGATTTTTTTTTCAAAAGACATACAATTTTAAATTCAGAATTGTCCTTGTAGACTGGTTGCCAACCACAGCTAGACAGCTCAGTCTACCCTGCTATTTAACCCACAGCTGTGGGGAAGAGATAAATCCATACCTTCCCAAGGATATTTGTGTAAAAATGAATGTAACAAACTTGACCAGAAATTGAACTCAGTTTACTGATTTCTTGTTTTGAGCTACAAATCTCATTGTTCCTTTGATGAGCAGGTAGTGTAAAGAGAATAGTATAATAGGTGGTGGGGGAGTGGATACTTTAGAAAAATTGTGGTAGGTTAACCAAAAATATGGCATCTCATACCTACCAAGTCAGTGATAGATTTGTAAGAATTGTCAGGTGCCTGAAGCAATTATCCAAGCCACAAGAAACTACTTGAAATATTAACTGTGTTTAAAGATTCATGTAAATAAAGATTGTAATGAATTCTCATTAAGATTGCTTTTTTTCTTTTATAACATTGTATTTAACTTGTCTTAAGTGCCTGAAAACTTTTTCAAAGATGTTTTCAAATATCTTGTTAACTTTTTATTATTCCTTCAATGTCTGATAGTAGCAATTAAAATCAACTAAAAAAAATATCAGTGATTCTATTGTAAACAGCATTATTCCAAAAGTCAGCTTATAAGTCAATCTATCAGACATGTAGTTAATATAAGATCACGGAAGACTTAAATGCTATTGTACTTACACATAATCGAAATTAATTTTTCTCTCTCTCTGTTAGATGAGGTGCTACCCAAAAATTTACAAAAGTTGAACAATGTGCAAAGAATATAATACAGACTTTTGCAACTCCCTTTAGTGACTCTCTCTCTCTCTCTATATATATATATAATATATATATATATATATATATACACATGTGTGTAGATATATATATATATATATATATATACACACATATATATATATATACACACATATATATGTGTGTATATATATATATATATATATATATATATATATATATATATATATATACACACACACACACTTTCATCTGGAATAGATGGGCCTAACCAACTACTTAAATTTTGACTTTTTTTCCTAACCTCCCCACTGTTATCCCAGTTATACCATTTAATTTAATATCAATTTTTGTTACAATCTGTTTGTTTATTACAACCTCTCCCACTCCATTTTTATTCTGAAAGCAAATGAATTTTGAATAAATATTCTAACCTACTTTATCATACTTATAAAATCATAGAAGTCAATCTCAATCGCTTTCTTCTGTCTTCTTAATTCTTATTCTTTTATTGATCTCTCTTCTTAATAGTATTTTTTCTTATATTCTCTAACATTCAGTAACATCTTGCATTTGAGCAGTTTTATTGCCTTGCTTGGGGTGAAATGATTAAAAAAGTCATCAGTTGAACTTCTGGTGATGTAGGGTTTTCTTTATTATGTTTGTTAATCATGATCTTTTAGCATAATTTTAGCATTTAAATAAAAGTAATCTGTACAAAAAATTGATGAACCTGTTTGTATATTTTAATCATATACAAGAAAAAAAAGGATAAGTTAAATGAGGATTTCTTGGTCTCACACTGAAGTGAAACAACTACATTGAATCTATAGCTTCATCTACTGCAAGGAAAGTTGGTTCTCTGTGTCACGTCAGAAGGTTTTTCTCACCTGAGTCCATCCTTCAAATCTACAAATCAACCATTTGTCCTTGCATGGAATACTGCTGCCATATATGGTCTGGTCCTCGATAAAATCCAGAGATTAATATGCAACATGGTTGGTCCTGATCTGGCATCCTGTCTGCAGTCACTATCTCACAGACGTGCTGTGGCTTCCCTCTGTCTTTTCTACAAGTACTTTCATGGCAACTGCTCTAATGAGCTACTTTAACTGGTTCCCAAATTGCATGAATTTAAGTGTGCTACTAGGTTGGCATCTTGGTCCCACCCTTTCACTGTCAAAATGGCTAAATGTAGCCATCTCTTCTACTCCAACAGCTTCTTATCTCACACCTCCAGTCAGTGGAACTCTCTTCCTATCACTTGCTTGCCTGATAGCTATAATCTTCAATTATTCAAGTGTAATGTCAATCGACATCTTCTGATGCCTTGACCTTGATCCCTGTCCTTCTCCTTATCCTTTTCTCAAACACTCCTCTTTACTCTTACTCTCTGTAACCCCTTTCATACTAGTGGCACTACTATCTTGCTTGGGGTGATTTGCTTAAAAAATAAAATTCCATACAAATAAGAGTACTTAGAATAATAGTGCCATTAAATAACTGAGACATGTTTCAAGTTCGTTTTACAAATTAAAGAATTAACTCATTTGAAATCTCCACTATGCAAAGGTTTTATTGATCAGGGACATTTATTTTGTAGGAGTGCAAACAAATTTATATATAACTCACCCCCTACTACTCATGGGGGATATTTCCCAAGGTCCCCACCAGTTATTTGAAGACACTGACAATAGAAAACCCTATATATATATATATATATATATATATATATATATATATACACTGCTGAAAAGTTCTTGGTTTAATCAAGGTTTAAAAAAACCTTCTGATGTTTGGTCATTTTGAGAACTGGGTCTGATCAAAAACTTTCAGCACTTCCTCATCAGTCAGTCACTTATGTGCCATGTGTCATACATGCTTAGGCGATTTTGTATCTTTTGTATATCTTTTGATATATGACTGATGTGGCAGATCCCCCCCCCCCGCAGTAGGTTGTCATTTGTTTCTGTGGTAGACCAGTTAGCATCCAAGGCTATAGAACCTGGTCTGTCCTGCTATTTACCCATGGCGGGGGGGGGGGGGAAAGGAGGATTCATACCTTTCCCATGGGTATTAGCAAGTAAGTGAATGTAATAGATCGGACTGGAATTTGAACTCGGCTCTCCGATTCCTCAATCCAAGCCACTATCCATAACTCCACTATGCCTCCTGCACTTCCTCATACATATCTATAATGAAGCTTAATACATAAATTAAACAAAATGAAAGATATTAAGTCATAATAAAACAGAATGATTATAATTATACTTTAATAACTTTTTTGGCTGGACAGAAATTTCATTCTTACTGTAGATCTTGGCAACATTAGCATATGATTTTTTCTTTCCTTATTAAGTTGTGAATTTTCACTTAAAGAACATACTTTATAATCACTGTCCTTGTGTCTGAGGCTCATTCTAAAGTAAAAGTTATGGATTCTTTTTTTTCTGAAATAGCAGAAAGCAAAGCCATAAATAAGGTGGAGAAACTACAGTACTATGAAAACAAATTTACTTATATTTATTCTAAGAAAATTATTTTACAAAGATTGTTTGTAAAATGCTATATGACACTGTTATAAAATAATGACACTTAAGATATTACATGATCCAATATTGACAACAAAATAATTCTCAAGTTAAAGGCTTAATTCATTCATTTTCTATGGCTTATCAACTTTTGCAGGTTATTTAAAGCCAGAAAATATATTTTTTTTATATTGCAAGAATTTAAAAAAAAATAATAAGGATTTAAGTTATATAAGTCTTACTATTTATTTTTTTAAGCATTTCATCCCAAGCAAGGCAGGAGTACCACTAGCACACAGGGGGTTACAGAGAGTGGGAACAAGAGTAAAGAGGTGTGATAGAGGAAAGGATGATGAGAAGGACAGGGAATAGATCAAGGCATCTGGGGATGTCGATTGCATTGCATTTGAATATTTGGAGATTACAGCTATCAAGGAACTAAGTAAGAGGAAGGGAGTTCCACAGATGGGAAGTGCGAGTCATGAAGCTATTGGAGTAGAAGAGACAGCTACATATAACTATTTTGACAGTGAAAGGGTGGGACTGAGATACCAACCTAGTAGCACATTTAAATTCATGCAGTTTAGGAACCAGCAAAAGTAGCTTGTTGGAGCAATTACTGTGAAAGTATTTGTAAAAAAGACAGAGGGAAGTTTGGGGAGAAGATCTGGATTCATATGTTTTCCAAGGATATTTGTGCATAAGTAAATTTTGAATTCAGAGTTGTCATCCTCCTAGACTGGTTGCCAACCAAAGCTGAAGAGCCAAGTCTGCTCTATTATTTAACTCATAGCTGTAGGGAGAGAGGTGGATTCATTACCTATTCACAAGGATATTTGTGCATAAGTCAATGTAACAAACTTGACTGGAATTAAAATTCGGTTCTCTGATTTCTCATTCTGAATAACTATCTATCACATTAACCACACATCCAAACTTAGAGCATCTAGTATTCCTAAGCAGTCACTCATCTAAGTACTGACCTGCTTAACATTGCTTAACTTTGGTGATCTGGTGTTTCAACATGATATGGTCATAATCTCAACAAAATCCTCACTGTCCAGCCTCAACAGAGTTCAAAAGCACTTGAACAGCCTTATGAGTAATGCATTATTCTCCACCCTGCAACCTTTATCCTACAGATGAAACAATGCTAGCCTCTCACTAATCTATCACTATTAATATGGCAGATGTTCAGATGAGTTACATTCTTTAGTCCTTCACAGCTAGGACCCACCATGTGGCAAACCATCTCCATTCACTTTTTATTCCTTTGATGAGGAGCAAGTTCCACTCAGACAGCTTCTTCCTCAGAACTGTTACTTTGTGGAACAAACTCCCAAGAGGATGCTTGATAACTACAATTTTGGTTTTGTGTTAAGTCCAGAGTTAATCAATATCTCATGTCCTCGTAATATGCATTTCTTACTTCTTTACAATAATTTCACTCAATAACCCTTTACCTTGAGTAGCTCTTGTGCCTTATATTGTGCACACAGTAAAAGAAAGAAAGGAACTTCATTTTTAATTCCTACAAGCTAATTAAGAAGTTGTTCTTGCAATACTCAATGCTTAGAGCATAGGCTTATTTAATACATCCTTTTGGATTAATAACACTGGTTATTACTACATTCATCCTCAATTAGCAATAAGAAACAAGGAGTTGGAAACCAGGATAAACAGTTCTTTTCTACTGTAGTTTGTATTGTATTTCCAAAGCCTAAAAATTAATGCAATTAGTTTTGATAAGTGTGATATTCAACATTTTTCAAGCCTAATATAAGTAGGGGTAAAAAAAAAAAAGTTATATAAAAGAGTTTTGGAAGAGTTAAACACTTTAAAAAGACCGCGGCATAGAGGTTAAAAATGAACATAAACTATATATAAAAAATAATTTTTATTTTTTCTTGATATATAAGTGTAATATATATGTGTGCTTCAGCATTGTACATTATGGCAACAAGCTAAACAAAGGCCACATTTCTTTGTACTGTCTGAGAATCACCCACAACAGTGCACATTTCACTGCATTATAATTGAATGTTCAAACATATACTTGCATGTTTTAGCGAATATTGATCCATTACACATTTTCTTCTTTATATATATATATATATATATATATATAAAAAAGGAGGGATATATGCCATGGAATCTTTGATACCACCAAAACAATCCAGAAAAATTTGGTTAAAAAAAAATGAAAAAAAAAAAAAAATGAAATGAAAAATAATCTCCTCCTCCTCTTGCTCCCCCTCCTTCTGCTTGGTAACATAAGTCGTTGTTAAAGCAAGTTGGTTGCTCAATAGAGTCAAAGCCAACTTGCCGATTGGCTTGGAATATCTGTGTATTTGCAATTACTTTCAGTTGTCATGAAGAGAAGCGAACAGATGATCAATACATTTCAAACTTGAAGTCATAGCCACAGCAGCAGCAGCAGCTGCACTTGCTGGCTTACTCAACAGGTCATTTTTTTCCCCTTCCTCTTCCTACTTGCATTGCAGTGTTTCACTGTTCAGCCACCTTCCCCTCCTTGAACCCCAGCATTCTTTTTATTTTACTTTTTTATTAGCAGAGATGTGGGGACTTTACATAATTTTATTTACTCTCCTCATACCAGTGCTTCGAAAAAAAAACTAATACAACTTTATGTAATCTGTTCAAGTAATAGAAATAATCACCCAACACCCTACAAACATGGTTCATTCTTGGTATTTCTCAGCTAAATATTTCCTTTATGTTCTTTAGACATGAATAATAATTTGGAGCAATTCTCCTAAGAGTCCCAAGTTACATTCCTCTCTTTGCAATCAGATGCTTCCTCAATTCTGCTTTCATTTTGAATTGTCATCTAGTAATTATTTCACTATTATATGCGATTTATACATATGACTAAAATTCCTTCCCTAGGGGACAAATAACTCATTTGAAAATACTTGATTTAGAAAAATAAATAAAGCCATTAAACCCCACAAGAAATTACAAGTCTTTACTGTTTAAATTGTTTGAAAGTAAATAATTTTATATTAATCTATTTTATTTCCAAACAGTATATAAGGTTAAAATTATTATTTTCTTTGAATCTTCAAAATGTTTATAACTTGAATTAAATATATTAGCTCAACTGCATTTTCTACTAGTGCCAGAGCTCAGTGTTCTAACCTAAGTTGTACAACACAGGCCTTCAAAGACTGGGTAATTTTTGCCTCTATCTACACAAATGCATGTGAGAAACCACATTACACTAACATTTTATCATATTTGCTGTTGGATACCAGTATTGAAAATAGTCTTTAGAATAAAAGCTAACATGGATATTATATAAAGCTTGTCCCTCCCTTCTTTCATTTATGTTCAGGTCATCTGAAGATTGGGTGAGTGTGAAACTTGTGTTATGATGAGGGCCATCTTTTCATAGGATTTACCACTGTTAAACATTTTTTGCTCTGTCTAGGCAATCTAGACTACAAGCACTTTACTAAGTATGCAAGTTTGCCTTTAGGCTTTTTTTTCTTTTTAGAGTATTGTCGTTTTTGTTTGAGGCTTTATTTGGATAAGAGGTTTTGGCAAGTTGTCCATTATTTCCATCAATAGTCTTTAATATATATGTACATAATATGGCAGATTTTCTATTGTTATAATGTGGGATATTTAATAACAAAAGTGATGGTAACATGAGCAAAATGAAAAAAAAAAATTAATGAAATCAAACAGTCTTATGCTTAAAACATATATTAAAAATAGAATTAATTTTAAAATTCACAGGATCCCCTCTCCTTTGTGTGCTTGTAATATCAAACATCAAAATAAACAGCACTTTAATCTAAAAGGATGAAATGCATCACATGGAAAGTTTTTCTGGCTTTGTTTTTCACTTTGAGATATATATATATAGGTCATTGGGGCACAGTCCTATGGGTAAAGGAAACTCAGAGGAGTTACACCAAGGGATATGAGATCGAGTGGCGCTATATCGAGTCTAATTTGTTACCTCTTCATCATTGAGGTCCATTGGTACAGTTTGTATGATGTTTGCCTGATAATGTAACTGTCCAGGTTACAATTCTCGGTAGTGGATGCGCACTGCTGATGAGTCCCAAATATAGGATGAAACGGCCATCCAGTGCTTTCTGCATTCTGTTGAGGTTTGTTCTAGAGTCGATGAATTACTTAATTATAGTTATCTCAAATCCTCCTAATAATTTCTATCACTTATATATATAAGAGGAAAAAATCTTGTAATAAATTTATTTCAGCAGATAAGTTTTTAATATTGTTATAGTTCTAAAGGGTTATGGATTTATTTTTAATCCAACATTTTTGCTACTTCAAATATTATTATTGTGAATATTCATATTTGAAATTGATGCTTCTTTTTTTATTTTTTACTTTAATTGCTGTGTATCTCAATAAAGAAAATGTACTCTCTGGCAGGGATTGAACTTGTGTCTCCTCTTTGTAGGAGAAACCACAGTTTGATTCAGTGTGCTTTACCACTTGGCTACAAACAGCATCACAGTTCAGCAAAGCTCTGTTTTCTCTTTTAAGGAAAGCACTTTGTCACTGAGCAGATATGGGCTTTCAAGAAAAATATGTTAGTAAGGGAAAATAGACCTTTACTGAATTCTGACATTTTTTTGTAGCCAAGTGGTAAAATACACTGGATCAAACAGTGGCTTTTCTTACAAAGTGGGATGCAGGTTTGAGCCTTGTTGGAGAGAATATTTTCTTAAACATGCAGACTGATAGACATAATACATACTGTTTAAACTAAAAATGAAATAGAGTGTCTATTTCAAATAGAAGTATTGTCTATGATAACATTTTTAAGTAATTAAAATATATCTATATATATCTGCATGGTGGAGTAATCTATATAACTATAATATAAAATCTGATTTGAATGAAAAGGGGAGGTGGATAAACATCTAGGTTGATTTATTTCAGTAGCATTAAAATAAAATCATTTCTTTTTCAAATCTAGTTTATAATTTTCAAACCTAATCCATTATTTTTATGCACTGATTAAGTCATTAACTCTAGCAGAAATTTCCATCCTTCACAGTTGAGCCATAGAACAACAATAATGGAAAATCCCATTACCCACACTTAATAGGTTAAATGTGGGTCTAGAATTAATTGAGAAACATTATTAGCTGTGATTATTTTCTTCTGAGAATATATTCTAGATAAAAACATTAAATTAAAACATCTTTATTCTGATAGGCACATTAAAATTTCACTTTTGATTTCAAATGTTTTAAATGAATTTAACGCATTAAAAATAAAAGAAAAAGAAATATAAGTTATTAATTCAAATGATTACAAACATTAAAAGAAGAAGAAATTTTAATATAATATTTCTATGTTAATTTTACCTTACCCTATAAAGCCAAACATTTGGGGCCACCATCTGGATGCAATAAGTTTCATACTGTTTTTAGTTTAATTAGCTTCTACTAAGCTAATATGCAGAAACTATTTAACCTATTAGTGCATGGTGTTCAATCTTTTAGAGAGGGGGTTGCCTAAAATTTAAAATCTGTCAGCTTGAAGATGGCCACTAGCCAGCAAAGTAGATTAGGCAAAAAAGCTAAAATGTTAGAAAGGAAACAGTAATGGGTTGATCTCCTTAAAATTATTAATATTATTAAAAATAAGAAAAAAAAAAACTTCAAGAGGAAGTCCCTATGACTCAGAGTGAGCTAGTAAATTGGTTTTGAAAAAGACAGGCAACATTAAATTTTAAGACAATTCTTTAAAATTCAGAGGGTTGTTCTGAAACTTTTCACCTATAGTGTATAAGAAAACAAAAGAATTTGGTTTGATGGACATGACATTTACTTGACTGTCTACAGATTGATTTGAATGAAGACAGGATTCTCTTTTTTTCCTTAAATGATGTTTGCTCATAAAATTCATTAACAAAACTTTAAAGTTGAAAATCCATCACTATTTCTTTATTTTTTTTTTGGCTAATACTTAATTTCATTATTACTGGAATATTAAATTGATAGAAGAAAATAAAATCCAGTATATTTTAATTTTTTTTTTTTTTTTGCATATAGTATATAGGATATTAAATTGATAGAAGAAATGTTCCACCCACTTGTATAAATACTATTTTCTTATCTGTGAAACTACAAATTTTTAATAAATTACTTTAGTTATTTTTTCAACCAACAAGTGATCTTACACAACATTACAATTCCTAATAAAAAAAGCTACAATTTTCACTTATTCTTACATCAGCATTGTACTGGCTGTATTTGGAAAAATCAAACTAAATTAAATGTACAAATAGTGTAAAGATAATGGTAAAAATAGCCATTTCTATACAGAAAATATTTGACATTTACTGACCAAATGGCTAGCAATACTGCTAGTTGAAATTTTAAAACAGTTTTTTCAGAAAATTAAGATTTCTCAAGTTTACTTTGATAGCACTTTCCCATACTGATTGGAGGTTCATTCCAGCTTTTTTGTTTTTGATAGTGTGGAAAGTTAACATCTTCATGATATCATTTTCTCTTCTAGTTATATATGCTACTCATTTTTGCTGTTGCTGCTGTTGGAAGTCTTCAAGTGATGTGGTTTTTTGTTATTTGGTAAATCTCTTTGTGATTTTGTAGTGCCAGTCTATAGGATCTGATGAAGCCACACCATCTTTATGATTTAAAGGATTTATTTATTTGAAGCTATTTTTAATCAGTGACATTAGAAAAAAGCTTGTATACAAGTAAAATTTAAATATTTCTGAATGAGTTGGATGCCATGCATGATATCCATATGAGAACCTCAATCTGTTGAAGTTATTTAAGAACATAACTTGTTTTCAGATCAATGTTTTGGTTTTGTAACATCTTACAGTGTTGGGCAAAGTGCCACTTACTCTGTGTTCAATTTCCTTTAAAGTGACATCATGTTAAAAATGTAATAAAAATTAAAGGATCTTAAATTTACTTTTCAATGTTTAAATGAGTTTAATGCATAAATATTATTTGAAAAGAAAACAAACATAAAACATATGTGACTAATTCAAATAATTAAAAGCATAAAAAATATTATAGTATTTTCAATTTCACCAGATATCCAAGTAGCAAAACAGTAGCTTAATGAATATATTGTTTGTCTATCATTTACTGAAACTGAGAACTAAACAGCAGATTAAAATTGTCTTCTTAACCTCAATCTATGACAATGAAATTGAGCTGAACTGTATCATTTGTCTAAAATCAATGCAGCCATTAATTTTCAAAGTAAATAAGGTTTTCTTTTTTTTTCCAGAAACATTAGATTCTAAAATTTTTTAATTTGTTTTTTACATATAAATGTAGGAAACATATATTGGTGTCATTCTAGAAAGTAAATTCAAATGAAAATAAAGACATTGTGTATTTAAAATAAAAACAAAAATTAAAAAGAAATATTTACAGTTGTATATATGTAAATGATTTTCAGATTTTTTCTGTAAAGGAACAAAATGAATAAAAAGAAATGAGAAGAAAACTATCCTTAGCCAGCACATTTCGTCCTCTGGGGGACTTTATCAAGGCAATGTAGAATTTATTTTGTTGCATGTGTTTATATACAAAAGCAAGGATGTAATTAGTTTATCAAGGTTTTTAATTTTGAGAGTGTTAATGAATGTTCATCAAGTGGTTGAAAGGTCAGTCAAAACATATGGAGGACACAAAGTGTCATAATTTAAAGTCTGGCAAAAAGTAAGCAAGTAATATTCAAGAACTTTTCTTTTTAATGAATATTGTTATTGGTAGTATATATCTATAAATAAAAATAAATAAAATGCAAAATTAGACATTAAATTTTAAAGATTATTTATTCTATATTTTCTATGTGATCCTCTCCTAAAATGTTCATTTTATGAGTGGATCAGATAAAAAATACAGAATAAATAATCTTTAAAATTTAATGTCTAATTTAGCATTTTATTTTTTGGCATTGTTCAGTTAATATTTATTAATAAAATATTTACTGGAAATAAAGGTATATATTTCTGATCAGGATTTGCTAGATTTGGCTACTTTTGAAAAATAAACTTTGAATTTTGCTACTTGAGACTTTTTGAAGCTATTTTGAAAATAAGCTCGGCTAATTTAGGTGACTAATGAGAAAATAAGTTAATTTAAAACCTAATAATGCTGGTCTTTCAAATATTATACAATCAACTACTTAAAGTTCAATCTAGCCACCTTACTTCAAATAAATGTTGCCCAGAATACAGATGTGATACATACCTCCTACTGCAAAAAGCATTTAAAATTGATGGAAGCCCTTATAAAAAAAACAAGAAACCAACACTTAATAACATTAATTATAAATATGGCCATAATGTACTGGCTATATTTGGAAATTAAGAATATATCTACTTTCAGCATCTTTTATATTATCTACAGCAGTACTTACATATCATTTACTGTAGTAGTGTAACAAAAAATAATCCTTGAAAATGATTAAGAGTTTAGCTGAAAGCACTCAGAACAAACAAACTTTTGGAGAATTTTTACATTCATTAAGTCCTAAAAAGAAGACACTTGTATGTATACAAGAAAAATATAATAAATAAAACAAGAGTACTTTGTCAGTCTTGTTCAACAAAATATGTATTAAATAGGGTTTTCTGTCCAAATACACAACTATTAAATTTCAATTGTTGGAATATTGTTCTCAATCTTATTTACATGGAATTTCAGTTAATGTGTACATGGGTGGTCACTCTGTGTGTGCGTGTGTGTCTCTCATTAATTACTTTTCATGCAGACACCCATTCTTGAGTAAGATATCATTGAGTGAGCTGTTTGACTGTTGCATTCACAGCGACTGATTGATATATTGACCATATTATTATTTTTTTTTTTTTACACCTTATCAACCTTTTTGGGGGCTTATTTAAAGCAAAAACATATTTTGGATTGTAAGATTAATTCTATTTTTTTTGTTTACAAGTGAATATTAATTGTTTGGAGATAACAATGATCTTTACAGATACAAGTCCTACTATTTAAGCCATAGATGATAGGAGGGGATGGATTCACACCTTTGCCAAGTGTATTTACACATAGGTGAATGTAATGAACTTTACTGGAATTCAAACTCGGCTCTCCATTTTCTCATTCTGAGTTGTTATTCATTACACCACTTATACATCCACTGTATTCACAGCAAATACACATCAAATCTGAAATTGAAACTTGGACATTTTTTGGAAGAAATTATTCAAGGCTTTTTATGGACAATTTTATGAACAAAATCTAGATAAAATTTTATTACCAATGCTATAAACATAGGAGAGAATCTGTTGAACAAGCAGAACACCTGAAAATGTTGAAGTCATGTGGGCTGTAACCAAAGGAAATCAGCAATTGACAGTGTAAGAATTAAAAGATATGGGGATTCCTCAGAATGCTGCAAAATATCCAACCATTTTGAATATCTCACCCATTTTTCACAACTTCTCCAGGGATTTTTTTGCATTAACCAAATACTAAAGTCCAGATTTAAATCCTTGAAATTTATAGCTATTTTTTCTATAATACTAAATTTCTCATCTAATAGCCACTCAAGGTAGAAAGTGAAGATAATGAGAATAAGAAGGATAGATAACAATTGATCCTTGCCTTGAAGATGTTTAGGGAAGTACCCATGTGCGAGTCAGTTACCCAAAGTGGAGAAAAGTTGTCTGAGTGGAACATTGTTCTTACATTTGGAAAATAAGAGTAATTTGAGTCTATTGAAGTTGTATGGCATGTTCTAGCAGTAAAAGTCTAAAGAATGGAGCTCATTTTTCATCCACAAACCTGTCATTGAAAATGAGATTTCAGTCCATGGGTGATTGATTGTTTTTGTTTAGTGACATATTAATCTCTATGGATTATTTAATGCCAAAAGTATTTTGTACACAATTTTATTTTTTTGGAGATAATAGTTTTAGTGATACAAGTGTTACTAATTAACCCATAGCTGATGGGGAGAAGAGGAACATTCATACATTTCCCAAAGGTACTTGCATGTAAGTGAAAATAACAAACCCAACTGGAATTGAACCTCAACTCTCCAATTAATTATTTTGAGTCATTATCCATTACACCACCTGTACATCCAAGGTATTTCCAAGTGGTCACCTATCTAGTTACTGACCAGGCTTGACATTGCTTAACTTCAGTGATTGTATGGGAACCAGAGTTTCAACATGATGTGGTCACAAGCCTCCCATAGATGAGATTAAGGAGAATATGAACAGCTGATGGCAATCTCTAAAGAGAACTTTTTGAAACATTCTGCAGTAATGTAAAAGATGCTGGAATAAAGGTACCATTACTCTAGCTAGATTACTTTTTCATTAATAATGAATAGCTGGATCATTTCTAGAACAACATTATAAAATCAGATGCACTGAATTGCTATTGAATGTTAGGACTTAAAGAAAAATTGTACAACAAACAAACAAGTCATTTTCTGCTTTGACTTATATGAAAAAACAATGCTGGATTATATAAGTGGTATTTATATATTATACTTTAGATGATGGTTATGCATAATCAAAATGAAAATTAAGAAACTAGTTTAATTTCCTGCAAATCTAAAAAATACCCATGATGTATTTGAAAAGAGTTTAGAAATACTCAGTTAAACTAAGATTGAATGCTCGGTTGCAATTTAATTCTGCAATATCAGTCAGTGAATGAGAATTATGAACTTTATGGACTGTTTTAATCATAATATTTGAAATTTCTAGGCAACATAATGAGGAAATATGACTTGAAGAAAAGGCAAGAGAGACAGAAGAAAGTAACAAATAATCCACCTAAAAGAGTTTGTGTTTATGTTTGGCAGAATAGGGCTTTGAGGCGAAACTTATCAAGACTTATAAAGGAAAAGAAGTTGTGGAGAAACATAATTTTTCATGCCCTAAAGGGACAGGGTTCATAGAAGATGTGTATGAGAATTAAAAGATCTGGGTTTTCTGTGGACCTTCTGAACAGTATAATAACTTATGTAGGTACAGCAGAATAAAAACATTAACAATTTCTAAAAGTGAAAATTTTCTATTAATAAATTAAAGATCTAAGTTGGTGGCCTAAATAATAAACAAGTTTAGCAGCTGCTAAAAATTAACAGATTGTTAAACAAAGGTAATTAGAAATGTGAATGATTTAGTAAATTGCCAATATTATGTCATCTGAAGGTAAAAATGGAAAAATAGGAAAAAAAATAAAGATTAAGAAAACATTGTAAAAAGTCAGAGAAATACAAATGATGATCAGTGATGATGGGATTAGGAGGTCATCATACTGCAATTCTTACCTGTTGGAGAACTCCAAGTCCGTGCTTGTTGTAAGCACATTAAGTGTACTTGGGCTGTTCCGGCTATTAATAGGTTCATCCTTTTTAGGAATATCTAACACAGCAGTTTTGGTTGTCATGGCCGGCCCGTCAGTAGCATTGTATTCTGGAAGAATGTTCCTTTCTAATGTCATGATTGATATTTAAACTACCTGCAAAGATATTGAGGAAAAAAAAAATGAGAAAATTTAAAGACATCACTGGATTGATTCAAGTGAATATAATCAAGAATCAAAATTTTATGTTTTATTTATGATTAATTGGTTCTCCTCACTGCAAATTAATCATAAATTGAATCATGTTTAAGTGCCTATTGAAAAAAACAAAAACAAAAAAAAACACACCTGTTTCACATTAAATGGAGCTCAGATGAGATGAAAAATCAAAACTGTCAACATATTTGATATGTTGTTATCTGTATTATTATCTGAATTGTCTGCAATTAACTTGTTTACATTAATGCAAATATATATTTTACAGATATCCTGCTTTCAGAAAAAAAATTTAAATATCTGTTATGGTATTTACTCTGGTACAAGGTTACAACTGAGGCTCAAACTCAATAAGAATGAAACTCCCTACACAATACTAATGGTCAAATATGGTCAACTAATTTCTTCACAATGAAGTATGCTCTGTAACATCTCATAAAATAGAATTCTTCTCAAAACATTCTTCTAAACTAAATAGCACAAAGTGTAAACATTGACCAAATTTTATTTCAAACCACAAAGTAATTGTTGTTTAGGGGACTTTAGACTTTGTGTATGAATATCAGACACAAATAAAACTTATCTAATAAAAAATATAGGCACACATTTTTCAATTTCAATCAAAGCAAAACATTTCAATATTAATAATGTCTCAGCTTTTCTGGGTTTACAAAATAATCTAACTAAATATAGAACAGTGTATTGCTTACAGTAATGAAACAATCATATACAAATAAAAGAAAAATAGCAAAAAAAAAAAAAGAAGATATGTTCTGTGAAAATGGAACAGATGAACTAAAAAGGAAATGTTTGCATGACTGACTGTTGTTTGCTCTTAGCAATCATTAAGTCTCTGAGAATATGGGAATGTCAGTGAAAGTAATTAATATTTCTTTTTTATTCTCTTTCTCAATCTAAAAAGTTCTACAAAATAATTGAAAAGCAGAATTGTAGATAATGAGAAACTTTTTCAGAGGGACAAAAATAAATGGATTTGATTCTGACAAATGTAGTTTCTGTTTTGAGTTGATTATTAAATCAAGAAAGTAAATTATTGGTGTCTGAGATAGGGAAACTTTTTTTTTTCCTGACAAAGTAAGGAGTAAAATACAAATTACAAAACAAGAACATGAAACCAGAAAAGAAAAAGGGAAAAAAATAAGAACAGAAAAATCCCTCAATATCTAAAGAGATGCATAAACATTATAAAACAAAAGTTTATTTGACCAAGTATTTTTCATTGTCTTTAAGTGTCATAAATCTTCAAGATACAATCATGTCTCTCTACATCTTTTTTTTATATCTAAATTGTACATTGTTATGATTGTTATTGAGAAAGTCAATGCAGTGGTTTCTCATTGCTTTCTCCATGGTTTTGAATTCATTTGTGCTTCCAGATTGGTGATCAACCAAAGCAAGTGAGCCCAGTCAGTCCAGCTATTTAACCTATAGCTGAGAGAGAGAAGAAATAGATTCATGTCTTTTATGTGAAAAGAATGCAAACTGTCTCAACTGGAATTTGAACTCTGTTCATCAATTTCATTTTCCATGCAGTTAACTACCTATCTATATCTATATCTATATATATATATATATCATGTTAATCTCCAAATAAAAGTGGTGTAAATATCTTTTGGTGATTTTTTTTAAATGTGAAAGACTAATGGAGAGTTACATTTTAAGTGCTTCTTTAATATTTTAGTTTCATGCTGGAAAATTTTTTTTCTTGTATATGATTATGTGAAATGGTGTGCATCTGTAACAATAGGAATCGGTTATGTAATAAATGCAAGCAAAGTGTGAGAACAGAGTAAAAATATCACTTTTTTTAAAAATAATGCTATGCAAAATCTGAACCTTTTAGAGAATCAGAAAAAAACACACTTACACTTAAATCTCTAAGAGTGGAGATATGAATATTTTTTTCGCTTTGTAAATATAATAAAAATAGTTTCAAGTTTCTTCAATTATTTGGGAATACAGCCTCTTAGCAATTTGATTCTCACCAAATATTTTACAACATTTCTGTGAAAAAAAATATGACTGAATAATGGGCTTATTTATTGTTCCCAAATGAGTTAAAAAAAAAAAAAAAAAAACAGACGTCAAAAACAAACAAACCCTCCAGCATCTTTTTGAAATGACTCTTTCAATAGATTTTCCAAAATAATTTCATATAATATTTTTTCATAATTTCATATATTTTTCTTTACCTCATTTGGGAACAAGGATATATGTATAATTTAATGTTAAAATATACCAAGATAAAAAGTAACAAAAACAAGCAAAAGAAGGCAAAATGTTATTATTTTCCTTTGAAATAAAAAATAATAGACAAAGAAATTTAAAAAAAATCATTTACAGCTTTCAATCTAATGGAGTTTTATATCTATTGATGGTAAAGGTAAAACACTCAAATACAAATACCTCTGAACATCAAAAAAAATTTTACAACTGATAACCTTTTAACTATTAGGGTAGTTTTTATATTTTTATGAACAACTGATTTCAATGAAAAAAAGAAAAAATATAAAAAACATCCAAGAACAAAATTATTACTGCCTGGAGAGTTATGGGAGAATGTTTTACTCAAGTCGTCACTCACACATTCTCTCCTCTGTCAATGATCATGGTTGGTACACCAGGGTCAAGACAAAGCAGAGGGATATGAATTCATGCCTTCCCCAAGAATATTAATATTGAATGAAATGAAACAACTTCTGACAACTTTTAAACATGGTTTACTAACTCTATTTTCTGTACACATAACTATACTACTGCTATTATTAATACGACACACATAAAATTACATATATATATATATATATATATATTGTTTTATTTATCAAACATTCTGACATTTTTCTGTTTGGGGAAGTAAGGGAGTGCAAAAATTGTCTGTACTGTCCATTGTTCAAGCACTTTTCATCACTTCAGACATTTTCAAGAGAGGTTTTGTTTTTAGGTGTTATTTCTTTCTCTTATATATATATATATATATATATATATATATATATATATATATATATATATATATATATATATATATGTGTGTGTGTATATATATATAAGAAATTTATGCATTGTATTCAATTATTGTTTACTGCAAAGTATACAAACACCTTAAATGTATAACTAAAATGTTCAATATTAGGTTTCTCACCCACACTATCTGTATATTGATTGTAATGTGATGATTAGATAGATTTGGAGAGGAGAGAGAAAAAGTGTAGCTTTTAATTCATCAGATGCATTACTCTCTCACACAAAAACATTATATATATATATATATATATATATATATATATATATATATATATATATGGCAAGTATACCTCCAAAACTAGTTTTGTTAAATTCAACTGACAAGATCTGCATTTACTTTTTATATTGTAATTTACCAATTTTTGAATAATATGTACATGAAGATCAAAATTAAGGATCAACTGTCTGAAATACATGTTTTGTTCTGTTATTGTTCAAATAATTTTGGTCATCTCAGTCATTATTGAGAACTGGGTATGGTCAGTGTGGTAGACAAGTTTTTGTTGACTGCATACATCCTGGCATTTTTGCAGAACATTGGGATTCAAATTAAACCAAAGTGACATAATGTTCAAAATAGTTACACAGAACTAGATTGTACCAGAAAACTATTTATAAAATATTTATACATATTATTATTTTATACACATTAAATATTTTATAAACACTTCAAAACTGTTTTCTGTGCTGAAGTGTGGGTTATTTCTTTTGTATTATAATAGTTTCTAGAATTTGAATCATACTGACAAAACCCAGTTTTTGATAATGATTGAGACAATCAAAAACATTTGAACAAAACAAAACATGAATGTTGGATAATTTATCCACAATTTCAGTTCTGATACTCAGCATCTTATCTGAAAATTGGGAAAAAAAATAAAATAAAATATTAAAAATAATTCTTGAAAATTTAGCTTAAAGTGCTCAGAACAAACAAACATTTTGAGAATTTTTACAGTCATAAAGTCCAGAAAAATATTATAAAAAAAAACTAAACAAGATATGTATTAAAGAGGGATTACTGCTCAAATACACAACTATGTATGTGCATGTGAATATATATTTTTTATTTTAAACAGTGTGTATTACATCTATCAGTCTAAATGTTCATGACATATCAATAAAAAAAAAATGTGCTCTCCAGAAGGGATTGAATTTGCATCTTTTTTGTAGCAGAAAACACCATTTGATCTATCATACTTTATTGCCTACCAGTGACAGTCAGTTTCGCACTTCAATACAATCTTCAGACTAAGTGCGACTGCTTCTTCAGCAGATTGTATATAATCCTAAGCATTATCCCTAAACAAAAGAATTGAGAATTGTCAGTTTCCTCTTCCTCCACTTACCTTATCCTCCCAATAACCTATATGCACAGTCTACCATATATATATATATATATATATATATATATATATATATATATATTAAGAAATGGACAAGGTCCGACAATTTATTTATTAAAGACATTTTTTATGTTTAACGTTGTTATTTATTACCTCTGGGCTACAAAGAACCTTTTCGGTAGACAAGGTCGAATTTACTGCTTATAAACTTCAATCTTCCATGAAAATTAAAATTAAATAACATTGTTAAACATAAAAAATGTCTTTAATAAATATATATATATATATATATATATATATATATATATATATACACACACACACATACACACTTCAGTAAAGGAGTAGTGGTACTTGGCCTGAAAATTGTACTGAAGCATAAAACTGATAGTAACCATGCAGTATTGATTCTTATGTCCACATTCACAAAAGTTAGAAGTTGTGAACTAAAAACACTATACTTGTGAATTGTTCCAAGATGAAAGGTGATTTGTTGATTTTAGTAACCAGGAAATTCTGAACTTAAACTTATATTTAATCTATGGGGAGAGATTGTTCTCATTCCTCTGTCCATATCTAAGGCTATCTTATCTTGTTCTTATTTAGTACTGCTCACTTATTGCTTACCCAATTTCCACTAAATTCAAGTAAACACTGCTTTGTGTAGGAATTGAACTTACAATTGCTATGTCTCCAAATTCACTGAACATGGACAGCAGAATTAGAACAATTTACCCTCATAGATTACATAAACAGTTTGTGTCTAAATAACAAGTATAAAAGCTTCTTTGCAATCACAGGACTGAAATTTTCATACACAAGTGTCATTTTTTCCACACATGGTAGCCCTGTAGAGGTTCAATGTTTCTGGTTTTTTTTTTTTTTTTTTTTAGTACAAGTTAAAATGTATTTTTAACTTCCCTACAGCAGAAATGATAAGTAATGATGGAAAAAGAAGAATCATGGTTAATTTAGGTTTACGATGAAATAGAAAAGACTTTAAAAAAATTAATAAAAAAAATATTTTCACTAGTGTAATCATAATTGGGCAAATTTATTTTTCTCTCGATATAGAAATTGAATAAGGTCTAGCTTTTGGGAATGTGATTGAGCAGAGAATTTCCTCTGACTGTTTCTCAATTAAACCACCCTAAAATAGGACTTTCGAATTTAATTATTTGCTTCAAGTCCTGGAACAGTGTAAATTTTATTACAGTTCATGATTGGATTTTGAAGACAACTTATAAACATTATCCAGTGCCTATACAATAACTTAAGTATTGATTTATTTCAATATAAAACAACAAAAAATAGTAATTAGGTTTTCCATAGCTGGTATGAATCAATGCTAGCAAATTAATTCAGTTATGTTTCTGTTAATACAAATTGATTGTTGCATAGACAAGAAAATTAGTTGCATCTAAATTAAAATGAAAAAAAATCTCAGCTTGCAGAAGCCTGACATAATATTATTATGAAGATTCAAAGATTTTAAAAGTTTTTTTATACAATCAGGGCTGATATCATAGCTTGGATTGAAAATGAAGAAAAATTTAACAGTTTCTTAAACATGAAATTGCTGATTTCGTTTTAAGTAGGATATATGTTTTAAAACATTAAAATATTTTAAAATTTCATTTTACTTTTAAATTACTTATTTACAGTCCAGTTATAGGTTAATTCTGTCAATTTTTACTACCTTTGTTCCTTAATAGTCATTACATTTGCATATATATAGATGAGACAGGTAATAATACTATTTTAAGTAAATATGAACAACAGTTAAATGCATTACTTTTTTTTTAGTATTTTCCTAATATTATCAGGTGGGGAAAATTGCTTTTTTGAACCATAAACTTTGAAATGTTATTGATTGATGGATTGATTTGTTTTTATGAATTATCAATCTTTTGCAGGTTATTTAAAGAAAGAAAATATTTTTAAATTGTATGAATGTTTTAGGTCTAATAATTATATACTGATACAAGGCCTACTAATTAACCCATAGCTGGGGGAGGGAGAAAATGTGGATTCATACTTTTCCCAAGGGTATATGAACATAAGTGAATGTAATGAATCCAACTGAAATTGGAACTTGGCTCTCCAATTTCCAATTCCATGCTGTTATCCATTACACCATCCACACACCCAATCATACACAATCTGATATTCCCTAGCAGTCACATATTTAGGTAATGACCAGGCTTGATTTTGCTTAACATTGATGATTGTACAAGAACCAGTGTTTCAATGTGATATGGCCATAAGCCTTGAAATGTCGAGCCAAACTAAACAACTTTATTAGTTGAATTAGAATTGATACAATGTTGCCAATGGTCCAGGAGTAATTTTATCATGATAAAAATAAGACTTGAGTGTTAACAGGCAAACGAAAAAAAAAGAAAAAAAAAGTATTTTTGATCTAGTCTGCATTGGTATATAACATATACATCTAAACACTAGAAAAAAATGAAAAATATAGAAAAGAGGTCTAGCGAATAAAGAAAGTGGAGTAGTTTCTTGATGCTAAACCATACCAGGTTTTGGGAGGTAGTTTATAAAGAATGAAGTTATAAATCTTGCAGCAAGAGAGGTCACTTTCTATTCACCAATTCTGGCACAGTTGTTTACAAGTTTTGATGTATCAGGTCCAAATTCTGATACTAGAACACTAATATGATGCAAGACAGTCTAACAGATTATTCCATTACTATCAGGAGGAGATTTGGGAGTAGAAAATTTGCAATTCATCAATACCTCCAAAAGCATCTTTCTGATTATCAAACAAAAACCATTTTTCATCAACAGTGAACATTTGATTAATAAAAAATAAAATGAACACACAAACTGCATTAATTGTCAAACATATCAACAGTCATTTATAAAGAACCCCCTTCTGCCTTTTCTTTACTTTGTTTTGTAGCCTAGGGATGGTTACTGAATAGAATAATCACACAAAAGTTGGTAATGAATAATAATACTTAGGACAAGTACAACACATAAGATTCACCAGCAGCGTGTAGAAGTAGTCAACTGCTAGAAGGGAGTCAATAAATCTCCAACTCTAGGATATCTACCAACTACCCCACATGGTATGGCACAAGGTCGAATTTAATGTGGGGTATTCGAGCCGTAGATTCTGCCAAAAAATTCTCCGTAGATCCCTTATAAAATGGGGTCGAGAAGCTGTTTCCCAAGACAAGACTCTGCCCTTCGACATAGCCTCCTCTGGGGATCCTCTCTGCCCAGAGGCAGTGAGTTTGACCAGCACAGCAGGAGACAAGTCTCCAACTCTAAACCAACACGCAATATTTACTACTGTATTTATGTAAATGGGGACATACCCATTATCATCTGTAGGTATGCTACAACACTTTGTCAATTTAAGTCAGCTATCTTCTGACTTTTGTATGGGTTACTCTCTGCTTTGTTCACAATGACTGAGTGTTTGTTTCTGAATACAGCTATCCTCAATTCTCCATTGAGAAGTGATAACCACAACAAGGCTCATCTTGGAGATCTAGACCAACAAAAAAAATGTTTGGAACCAACAATACATTGTTCATTCAACTGTAACATGTTCTCAGTATTTTTTCACCTGAAACTATCTTACATCTTTATAAGTCTACCATTCATCCATGCATTGATTATTACTGCCATATCTGGTCTGGTGCTTCTATGTATTTAGAGATTCTTGAGAAAAGCCAAAGAAGAATCTGAAATGCTATTGGTCCTAACTTGTCATTTCAGCTTTAGTTACTTTCCCATTGCTATAATATAGCTGCCATGTGCCTTTTCTTTAAATATTTTCATGATAAATGTTCTGATGAGCTTTCTCTTTGGTACCTCAACTTTACATGCAGTTCTAGATTGGCAATTGTGTCTCATCATTTTACTGTTGAAATTGCTATAGATGTAATAATAAGTTCTGTTTTAATACTTTCTTCTCTCACAATTCTCACTTGTTGAATTCTCTTCCAGCTTTTTACTTTCTTGTCAACTATGATTTTTAAAATTTTAAATACAAGATCAATCTTCATCTTCTGCCTCCTTGAAACTTGATCTTTTAATGTTTTTTCTCTCTCTCTCTCTTCTCAATAATGTTTCCTCTTTTTATGCTAACAGTTTCTTCTCTTGCACTTCTTGCTTATAGAAATCTCTTCTGGCTTCTTGCTTTCCAATCAACTTTGATCTTCAAAAGTGCAATGTCAATTGTCATCTTGTCTTCTCTTTTATTGTCTTAATAATGTTTTTCTTTTCTTAGATTCTTTCACACTCAGTAACCCTTGTCTCTTAGTGACTTTATTGCCTTGTTTGGGGTGAGAACATTTTTTAAAAATTAAAAATTTTCCAATTTATAACAAATCAACTATGAAATAAAAACTAATCAGGAGATATTTAGTTATATTTTAACAAGGTGCTATTATTAAAACTAATATGACTTCAAAATCTTCAGTAGTTTAATACACACAAAATTATAATCTGTACTATTATTATTATTATTAATTATCATCTATATATTTTTGTAAAGACAAATTTATATTTTGAATAGCTATAGAAAAAAAAACAATGAGCTTTTTACTACCAGACACATATACATATATATCTATATCAAGTGGTTAGAATTTAATATGTGCTCAGACTCCACTAGCCATCCTCCCAAGCAATAGGAGGGAGCTATGATTATTAGCTGGTGCCTGAAGCATGTCCAAAATGGCAGCTACTAAGGAAGCTTGACCAATACTTGTCCCTAGCTCATGTATACAGGGGCTCCAACATTAAACTTGACCATGTGTCACATTCTGTTCAAGTGAGTATGCAGATAAATACTGACATACATTATATATATGATGGGGTGCTGAAAAGTTCTTGGTTTGACTAATTTCCTGAATATCTAATTAAATTAAAAATAACATCAAGTAAAAACAACAACTAATCCGGTTTTGTGCCCAATGCAAAAAAAAAAAAAAAATATAAACAGTGATAATAATTTTCATTATTATAAAGGGTGTTCCAATAACTTGGACTGATTTTAAATGTGAATTCAGTTTAAGCATCTAATGATTTTTTCTTTTTCTTTCAGATTTAACAACTTAAGTCTCTGTCAATTTCAACTATGGAAAGATTAACAATTGAATATATATATAATTTTTTTTTGAACCTGCATCCCCTATGGGGAACTGTCATTGGATCTGATGTGCCTGATCACTGTTCAAAAGGTACTATTCAGGCTTTGTTTGACCAGAAGTCCTATGTTGCCAAGCAATCAGACACATCAGATCCAATGACGCTTCCCCATAGGGGATGCAAATTCAAATCCTTCCAGAAAACTCATATTTTTTTGACAAGATTTCTCAAATATTAAGGTTGGTAGATGTAGTTGGATAAAAAATGCTGTTTAATTAAAAAATATTGTTTAATTAAAAAACAGAGCTTCTATTTGAATATGAATATCCATAAAAAATAACATTTAAACAAAATAAATTAAAATAACAATATGTGAGATTTAATCCATTTCTTAAATAAATTTTCTTTGTTAGGATATGGTACAGAGCAGATATGGATATTTCAAGAATCGGCAGAGAAGTCTGTGTTCAAAAGCACTGTTCAAGCTTTGTTTGACTGAAAGTCCTATGTGACAAAGCAGTCAGACATGTCAGATCCAATGACAGTTTCACACAGGGGATGCAGGTTCGAATACTACCAGAGGACACATATTTTTTCTGACAAGATTTATTGAATATTTAGGCCAGTAGACACAGTTGGATGAAGAATATTGTTTAATTAAAAAACAGAGCTTCTACTCTAATATGAGTATCCATCACAAATAATGTTTAAACAAAATAAATTAAAAATAATACACACACACACACATATATATATATATATATATATATATATTGTGTGTGTGTTTCTAAAAATATAATGGATTGATTTTCAATCTAACATTTTTATTACTTCAAACACTATTATAGTGGATACTCTGTATTTGAAGCAGACAGCTCAATTTTTATTTATTAAATTGGGATGTCAATTTCAAATACAGAGAACAAACTATAATAGTGTTTGAAGTAATAAATATATAACATATATACAAGAGGGTGATGAAAAATACTAAGCCTGATCCACTTGCCAAAATCAGTATTTTAATAGCCAAACAGCAGGATATTGATGATGGAAATTTGGTCAGGCTGAGAACTTTGCAGTATCCGTGCACTATTTGTGTGTATGTGTTCATATAAAATATGTACTTATGTACTTGTGCTTCATCTGACCTTGACAAAGAAATTTATCAAAAATGATTTAATGTCTTGTGAATAAATTATTTTGTAATAAAATAATAAAGATTAAGTCCATTTTCTAAATTTTGATGACATAAGTTGCCAGTTATAGAATGATTGAGTTCAATCCACAATTAATAAAGAAATGTGCAAATTACAATGCTTACAAAATCACTTCCTTTTTTTTTCAAGTAAATGCAGGAAATATTGTTTTTTTCTGGTCCAATAATTAAGTTGCTTTATAAAATATGAAATTTTAATTAAATTTGCAAATATTACAGATGTGTTGCTAACTGCATATTATCAAATTCAAAAAATAGAATAACAAATCTATACTACATATTTTTAATAAACATCTTTGTTAGAAAATTTTAATAAAATTCTTACAAATTTGTAACTTATAGTCTCTAAGCAGAAGAATTGACAGGACATTTAAAATAGAAGAATTTTGTATATTTTAATAAAAAAAATAATTTAGAAAATGCAGTATTTATTTTTCTATAATGCTCCCAGACAAAAAGAAAATGTATTCCTTTTTTATACTATCCCCAGTTACATGGCATCATTATAACTGGGAAACTGATCATTGGGGGTTTGAGCTGAGATGAATCACATCAGGAATGAAGAGAAAATATGTCTTAGAGAGCAGCAAAATGGAGTGGCTGATTCACTAAAACAAAATCTTCATAAAAGTAGCAAATAATAGCATTTATCTTAAGAAAGGAGTAAATTTTGGTATGGAAGTCTTGTATATCATGGCAAAGTATCTCAAAGTGACACTAGTATTTGATTTGTGCAAATCTGCATAAAGAACAAGCAGCCAAAAACTGTATTTGGTCTGCCAGCTCGCAACTCCATTCCACCTGCACTATACATGCATGCACACATTGTGCTAATGTGTTGCAGTATGCGTCAGTCGGGATACAATAACTGCTATGTGGAAGGACTAGACCTAAAAATGAATGTTGAGTCCTGTATCAAATTAATACACAGGGAAGTTCTATTTATAACTGGTTGCCAATGGTCAAGTCGCAAGCACTACTTTTGGACACTCAATATACAAGCAATCACATTCCTCATAATAAACCTTTTTTTAATTTTTTCTGATTTTATTACAAGCAAACTAAATCATAATGTTTTTCCAGAGAAGAGAAAAAAATTCCATCATCAAAAGTAGAAAAATAAATTTGCTGGACTCCTATCTGGATTCAGGTAAAATCCTAATCTGATCCTCCTATTATCTTTCTGTACCCTCCCCAATTGTTTTTAAAGAAGTAACTGAATGAAATGGAAATCATTTATTATTTCTCTTGTCATGTACTTTAAAAGCTGCCAAAAGTGGCCCTTGAACCTTAATATTAAGTTACATCTACTTTATGCAATTTATGACAGTTATTTGCAAATAAATAAATAAAGGCAGTTAGTCTCTATTTATCTGAGCTTCAAATACATTTAACATTTAAAGTTAGTTCTACTTGCACTAATACTACTTCTTTTATATGCCAAGTCATTTCAGGAGATGGCTCACCATAATTGTCTGTCTTTTGTTATTTTAATATAGTGAGTAAACACATCCTTGTTCTATTCATCTTTTTATTTGCTTGTTCACTAAACTCATTCTTTATCTGTATGCAAGCTATTTGTTCCCAGTAGAGTTTAAAGATTAAATATTGATTATCCTCTCCAATGTAAATCATGCTTTCTTAACATTTCAAGATCATCATGTCATACCCTATGAAATACTTGTATAATCTATGGAACATGTGTAAATCTTCTCTGCATTTATATTTCTCGACCATGAAAAATACATTTCTTGTTCAAGTATTTTGAACAAAACCATGCTGTGTCCTATTTCCAGTGTGTTACACTACAAGCTCTATTTATTAAAATCCTAATTAATTATGTGTCTCATCAAATTAATTTTCTGGTGGAGTTTATATTCATCCATACCTGGTTTCTTTGACAATACCATGAAGATTGATTTACATTATATAGTATTCCATTATGTTGCTGCTGTGGTGAATTGAAGGTTGAGGTTCAGAGCGCTGTCTGAGTTTGTGTACAGGACTTATTTGGGAGATCACTGGACTGAATTGCTTCCTTTTGAATTACTGTCATCTTTTTGGTGCTTGTTTCAAGCTATTACATACATGTGTAATGCAATGCCTTAATACTTGGTTAAATACTGATAATTTGAACTAATAAAATTATTATTGTGGTAATGCTTCAGCTGTTGTCACATATTTGGCAACCTTATTAATCCAAAAGTTATCTAAGACTATAAGCATCTCTATTACAAACTCATCTGGTCTTGCTGCTTTGTACTTTTTCATTTTGGCCAATGCTCAGATTTTAGTATAGATCCTATGTTTTTGATATTGTAGGTTTCTCTAATCTGTTGAGATGGAAGTGCTTTCTGATGTATTCATTTCATTTTTATAGTACCTTTTACATTATAATGGTGCCATTAGATTTTATATAGACTGCTAAAGCGCACATTTTATATCCTATTTCTTTTATCATTTTATGCCAGCTTGCTGTATGTATACTGCAGATTTTAGATCTCTGTACATTCCTCATTGACCTTTCTTTCTTAGTTTTCTTGCACTTATTGCTGATAATTTTGTTTTATCTCATATATATACTGTACCATTTCTTGTCCCATTTATCACATTGGAAATTTTATCTACTATCGACTTCTTTTTTTTCTTTGTCTGCCTTTTCTTGGAATTACTTTTTCAATCATTGCTAGTGCTACTTTAAGGTTTCAATTTTGAATTCCTGCCATATTCTAAAGTTTTAAAGTGTCACTGGAGTTTTTTAGTATTGCAGTTTAGGCATGGCTTTGGGCTTCTTTAAAATTTGTAATATTACCCTTAGTTTGTATCTGACTGGGAGATGATTGCTGATTCTTAAACATACATGTTTACAAATTAGAAAAATTGTTTTTGTAATAAAGGTTGAAAATAGTCATTATATATATATATATATATATATATATATATATATATATATAAGTATATACTAGCAGCATGGCCCGGTGTTGTTGTGCTTGATTAAAAATCATACGACTCATACAGCAATCACTATCATTTGACTTAAAATATTTTTGCCCTTCCTTGCCTTTAAAGGAGTGCCCTTTGCCATGCTGATGTTGCTACATGTCTTACTTCTTGCCTATCTCACACTCCAAATTTTTTCTAAGCTCTATACTAAACATTAAATCTGTTACAAAAAAAGAACTAAACAAAATGAACACAAAATGATCAGCTTTAAAAAAGGACTCATAGCTGGAAAAACTGAATGAAAAAAGAATGTTAACAACAAATACTTTTTCACACCCAACCCAGTTCTGTAGAATCAGAATCAACATTGAGTTTAAGCATGCGAATGAGCCAACTGGAGTAAAGTGCCATGCAGATTTAAATTTTTCCCACTTGTGACGAATGCAGCTATCGATTTTTTTTGCATGCTAGCATGCTAGTTAACATTCATGTCAGTCAGCTGTTGGCTCTCAGGCTGGCCAATAAAATCTTCCTGCCTATTCATGGAAGCCAGCTATTGGCTCTCACTCTGGCCAGTACAAAATGGCCGCAAACTATATGAAAACTGCTGTAAAAGCATGAAAAAAAATCAATTATTTCCACTATCAATGGGAGTTGGGAAATGTTGGCCTTGACCTTCCTGCTAACTTGGAGCATGCGCATGTAAATTTGGGTGCAAATCCGTCAAAAATTGCAGCCGTACATTCGTTACACACACACACACATCCTGCCTTATATAGATAGAGATATATAAGAATTTTCATATAAAATAGTGCAGCACTTTATAATCACAAGACATTATTTGTTACACCACTCGTGTATCCATAGTTTTAAGAACACACAGCTGACCTGTAGGTGCACTATTGTCTTATCCATGCTTGCCAGATTTAAATACTATTAATCATGTTTAGGTAATGTCGTAAACCTCACTATATTCCCTGCAGATTAAATACAAGTAAAATTCTGTGGTGGGCAGTCCTGGAGTATGTCTAAACAGATAAACTCATGCAATGTTTCCAGTGCTTTGTAGCTGCTCCACTATAGCTGAGAAAAAGGCTACATCTTATTAAATAGCTCTTAATTTTGGGGGCACTTCAGGATTTATTACATTCCTTTTGTTTGTTCTAGTTGAGTCATGAAACAGATTTATGAATATTGAAAGGACAGAATTTTAATTAAAGCATTATTCAACCAAGATATGTCAGCAATGAAATAAACTTTGTCCTAAGAAGAAAAATATATAGTTCAATAAGATGATCAACAAAAATCAGAAGTGAAAAAACATGGAGAAAACTGACTCTTAAATTTTAGAACATTAATTTTTATTAATACCTCTTCTTTGGCTCTTTTTTCATATTCATAAAAAAATATTATTATTACTAAAACTATCATCTTTTAATTAACAAGCATTTTTTGAGTTTCAAATTAAAGGGCAACCAAAAATCATTAATGGATGAAAGAAAAATATTCACAAATGGTATTTCTTTAAGCAAGTTTTTATTCACGTTCCTATTTAATATGTTTAATTATCTAATATACAAAAATTCAAATATTTTTTTTGTTTTTTATGTATGTGTGCTCAAAACTTTGAAGCTAAATATTTTAAGTCTGTGTTTGCAAATATTATATAAAACTTTAACATCAAATAAATGTCTGTTTTATTATTTATATCTACTAGCATGTGTCTTACATCTTGTCCAGTTTAATGGTTCTTGCTTAACAAAGATAACTAACTTATTTGTTCAACCTTAAAAATCAAATTACAAAAAGTGTTTCGCTATTCATTTTCTATCTCATCTATTGTGATCTTTATAAATAAGTGATTGTTTTAGTTTTATAGATTTTGCAATCAAAATTGCTTAGTTATTCAAATAAAATCATTTTTTTAACCCAAAAGTAATAACCACCTCAGCCTTTAGAATACACCTTAGTATTAAAGGAAGTAAGAAATGTTGATATTTATAATAGAAAATTTTGAAAATGCAACAAATATGACAAATTATTATAACATACAGTATATGAAATTAGAAGGCATGGTGGAGTATTTCAACTATAAGTGAATGTAAGAAACTCAATCGGAATAAGAACTCGGCTCTCTAATTTATCATTCTAAGCTGTTATCCATTACATCACCCACACATCTAAGCTTACAGCATCTGCTATTCTCCAAGTGGTCACCCATCTAAGTACTGAACAGGCTCAATTTTGCTTAACTTTGGTGATCAGATTAGAACAGGTTTTTGAAATGGCTGTAAGCTTGAATTAGTCAGAAAAATGTTTGAAAGAATAAAGGGATCAAAGAGACTACTTTAGCTTGGCACAAGACTACGAGTATGGGGGGCGCAAGGTAGATTGACTTAATATTCAGTTGTAATGGTCAACCAGACTAAAAAGAATATCCCTATGCTTAGGTGACATCTTTACTAAGAGTATCTTAGTTTAGTACAAGATCAAAAGTATGAGAGAGCATGTTGATGATCAATTTCATTACTTAGCAGCAGTAATCATTAACCAAACTAGCTAAATATTATCCTGAGCCAAGGTTAACATTTGACATCTGGCCACAAATATGGAGCATTGAGTGAGGATGAAACTCACTTAATAGTAATGATCTGTGAGACAGATTCATTAACCATTACACTTCAGATAAGTGCAGAAATGAAATTTAATCCACTATGACCATGCTTCAAACTATGGCGACCATATGCAGCCTCGACCACTTGATAATCAAAACTATATCTCTTTTTATTCATTTTGTCTCTTCTACAGATACATTCCATCTGAGAATATTTACACACACATATATATATTTTAATCATTTCACCCCAATCAAGGCAATAAAGCCACTAAGACAAGAGGTTACTGAGTATTAGAGAATATGAGAAAAATAAACACTGTTAAAGAAAGTGAACAATAAAAGTACAAGAATCATGAAGACAGTAGATAATGATTGACACTGCATTTAAATTTTTGAAGATCAAAGTTGACTGGGAAGCAAGAAGCTGAAAGAGAGTTAAAAGTGTGATAGAAGAAATTGTTAGCATAGAACTTACAGTTACATCTAGCCATTTTAGCTATAAACAATGTGACCAAGCTGCCAATCTAGTACTGTACTTAGATTCATTAAAACTAGGTAATATAGAGGAAAGTTCATCAGAACACTTACCATGAAAATATTTATAGAAAAGGCATAGGGAAGCTACATTATGGTGGTAGGAAAATGACTGAAGGCAAGATGCCAGATCAGGACCAATAACATTGTAAATTCATTTTTGGATTTTATCAAGAATCTCTAAATATGTAGCAGGAGCATAAGACTAGATGTGGCAGCAATATTCAAAGCAAGGATGAATGGTTGACTTATAAATGTGTAAGATAGATTTTGGTGAGAAAAATTGTCTCCGACAACACAGTGAACCAACTTTCCTAGCAGCAGACTTAGCATTTAATTCAATATAATCTTTCCACTTTATATCAGAAGAAACCATTAGTCTGAAAAGGTGCAATATATTTGACACATTGACTGCCAGAGGTCAGTTATGAATCCGGACTTCAAATAGCAACTTTATAATAGCTAACTTAGGTAATAACATTTTTTTAAAATTATTTGTTTATGTTTTCAATAATTTTCCCATAAAATTTTGTCTTTAGTTGTTAGTACAATTTTTCATTCTTACCATAGATGACTAGTACCAGTTATTTGTGTTAAAAACGATGAAAATAGCTCATGGTTGTAGCCCTGATGGCAAGACCACAAAAATGAGAAAAAACTTGTGTTGGCATCATACCAAAAACTGCTAATCATGTTATCTTGTGGCAGTTAATGTGTTAAGGTAAATATTCATAAAGTTTTGGAACAAGTAAAATACACACTTAGAAAAAAAGATTTAAGTATGGGAAGACAAAATATAGAACCAATTACAAATTTCAATGCTGTAAGTGTAAGTATCTTTTCTTTTTGTGTGCCATGTCCTTTCATGACGTAGGCGATCCTGACACTCCACCCCCACCCTTGCAGCTCTCAACAGGTTCCTTCCCTCTGCTTCCTCCCCCAGACCACACTCTGTCATCCACTTGCTTAAGCCTGCTAAGTATGTCATGCATTGCTTTCCCTTGTCTCTCTTTCTCTCTATTCGACCTGTGAGTATCAGATTCTTTAGGCCCCCCTTCCTTTATAAAAGGAATTTCAACAAGTGGTATGATACTGAGAATGCATATATAATAAAGCATAAAATATTATGACAAAATAGAGGTAAAATCTCATATTTAAAATAAAAAAAATCATCCTAAATATTACTGTGTGCTTCAAATAAAGCCTATTGAGAAAGAATTAAATTAAATTAGACTGAATATTAACTTTGGTTTGGTTTTCCTTGGTTTGGTAAATCCTTACTGAGTCAAGCAAAAACCAATTAAGACAAATGAGTTTGTAGTACAGTATAAACATTATCTTGTTCAGTTCTGAACCATAAAGAAAACTGGATATTATCTGACAAAAGCTTTGATATAGAAAGATGATAAATAATTGATTCAGCTTGATGTGGTAAAGAAAAAAAAAAAAAGATAGAAAAAATAAAAATACCTTCCTTCCCTGTCCAAACACAAACCAGTTTTTATTATAAAAGATACAAGTCTATATCACTTGCATAAAAAAATAAAAACAAGGTAGTAAAGAGTTTTTGTAGAGTAATTCTCATTAATGGAAGTCGAGTGAAAGTAGAGATATGAACTGCACTGCATCAGGTACAATGAAAGTGAGAGAAAATAAGTTGTTAATTAATGCTTGGTAACCATGGTATCTAATTAACATTTTATGAAAATAGCTGTGCATTGTTCCAGTTGAATAGTACAAGAAAATCATTCACAATATTTGAACCATTTTTTCTCACTCACACGAGATCCATTAAACTAGAAAATACAAAAAGAGAATGCAATGTGATACAAGATTAGAATAATTAAAGAATTTATTTTAGTAGCATAATGCCTGAGATGCTAACAAGCATATAGCAGGAGTAATCAACCACATCTTTCTCTTCTGAAGTTTTGTCATGTGTTTTTGTTTGCATTGACAGAACTTGGTCCATTTTCTTTAAAAAAGAAAATTTAAAAAATGTCAAGTAACTTAAATACCAAATAAAAAAAAAAAGGGAAAAAAATTCTAACAAGTGTCCCTTAAGAAAATGAATCAAATTAAAATTCTTTTCTAGAAACAATGGTAACAAAAAGATCATTTCAAATTTCTAGGGCACATAATGAGGAAAGAGGGCTTAGAAAATTTGATACTCACAGGAAAGATTGAAGGCAAGAGGGACAGAGGAAAACAACATATAACCTTGTTTAGTTTGATTAAATGGATGGTTGGGCAGGATTTGGGAGAGATAGTTAAAAGACAAAATTTATTAAAAGCTACAAAAGAGTGGAAGTTGTGGAGAGCCATGATCACCAATGTCCTGAAGGTACATGATACATAGAAGAAGAAAATTATTTCATGTGAAACATCATAAAACCTACACTTCTCTGAGATGTAAACAAACACTGGTCATACTGGGTAAAAAAGAATTTGCTACTGGAGTAAAAAAAAAGAATTTAGAATTTGCTACTGGGATAAAATGTGTTTTAGCCTAAGTGTATATACTGATTCCAAATCCATGATTAGAATTGTTCTAGCATATATGTTTTAACATGCACATGACTGAGGAGACATTGTCTTATATTTTTTTATCTCAAAAACCTGATGTACTTGGACAACTCTAAGTACAGATTTAGAAAATGTATACTTTAGTCTAGTAGAGCATCATTTCTATGGGTAGCAGATAAAGTTTCTTTTGTTGGCCAGTGTAATCCAATGAGAAAAATTGGGGTTTATTCTTTAAAATAGAAAGAAACAACAGAAATTATCATTAATCAAGAGATACCACATTATACCAAATCACATAGGTTTCATACTATTACAACAAATGGTTAGCCTGCCTTGTGGTTGAAATAGTTACTCATTTCCACTAAAATTAGTGATATTTATTTGAGCCCAAGTAAAAGCCAAAATTGATTTTCTAGACAAGCAGGCCTTCTCTAAATTGGAAGTAATGTAACAATCTTTTATGCTCTATTTTTTCTATTTGAACTTGTTCCATTGGATAAGCTTGGTAAATATCAATTGCAGTAATTGGGAATGTGCAAAAATAGAATGTAGTAAAAAAAGAAAAATAAAGAAGGGTTGAAAATGGAAGCATATAAAAAATTGTCAATTTTTAATTGGGACAAATTTTGATAAACCATTTCCAAAAGTGTTTCTCAGTCTGAACAGTGAGAAAATTGTTGATTAGAAACTAACAGTTCTTAGGAGCTTGGAATGTACAAGCTGTTGAAATGAAAAAGAGAAAATAGAGAATTTAATAAATTCATTTTTGAAATTCATTTAAGAACTCATAGAATTTTAGAAAAGATTATTTCAACAGACAAATTATTGATTTTAAAAGTTTTTTTTTTTAATGAAACCTGAGTGAATCTTCTAAAGCAAATTTGTATTTAGCTGAAAACCTGTCCTATGTAGGATGAGATTTTCAGCTAGTTTCTATGGACGGATGAGGCCTATATTTTCAATAAGTGGTTTTGAACTATGTATATATTGAATCATATCTTATTTGGGTTAAATAGTAGATGTGTCCATTTAGACTTGAGTGACAACCAACGTCAGAGAAGGAAAAGTCTGAATTCTGAATTGAGGGGAAAGCCACAGGAAACAACTCCAATATCTTTACCAAAGATTAATGACAATTCTCAGAGAACCATGATTGTCTAACCTGAAGACATATGACATAAAAAAAAATCTTATCTGAAAATCATCACTATCACAAAAGATTTCAAGTACCCACATTTAATATAAATTTATCCAGCATACTTTTGATTTTGATTGTATTAATATGGGTATAATATCAAACTATATTTAATAAACATCATTGAAGGGTATATAATATATATATATATATATATATATATATATATATATATATATAAGAAAAAATTCAGTTCAGCTAACCTGGTGGACATAAGGTAAGGGTCCAGTTTTGCATTATATTTACATTGTAAATTGAAGCACTCTTTAAAATCATAAAGAAGCCAGATACATGTTCCAGGTCATTATTAGTAATCATAAAATAATCAGTATTAGTAACCATAAAATAATCAGTAGCCATATTTCTAGTCATCCTCTAGTTATGTGATGACAGAAGAGGCATTTGGTTAATTATATATAAGCTGTATTTTATTTCATTATAGGTGAATGAAAAAGACAAAATAAGGTAAATATATATTTGGTCACAATTTCTCAATGTAGTTTTCAAAGTTCAAATTTAGCTTAAAATGTCTTCTCATGAAACAAATCATGTCTAAAATGACAAAGGACTAAGCGATTTCTCTAATAGCATAAATTTTATGTGTGGTACAGAATCAGCATATTTTTTTCTGACTGCAAGGAAATTTCTAGGACACATAATGAGGAAAGAGGGCTTGGAGAATCTGACACTCATAGGACATTGTATGTAGGAGAGGCAGAGGGAAGCATTTAGTAACCTAACAAGCTTCTGTAAACAGATGGCAAAACAGAGTTTGGGTGGATTAGTGAAAAGACAAACTCTACTAAGAGTTACAAAGGATAGGAAATTGTGGAGATCCATGATCACCCATGTCCTGAAGAGTCACAAGCGATCATGACACAGAATATCATCTGTTCAGTAAGTTTAGATTTTGACAAAGAGTTACAAGCAAATAAAAGGTATTGTTTTACAAAGTATGCTTTAAAACAAGTTTTAAGCTTATCCTATTTGTTATTTTTTGTGAGACAGATGCTATCAGATGGCATTTATATCAATTCCCCTTTATAATCTGTCGAAAAGCAGAAAGAAAAAAAAAAATCAATGATTAAATCAGGGAAAGTTGTTAAAAGATAAACCAGTAACCAACTGGAATTCTGTGTCTACTGTAGTGATTGGAGAAAAAGAATATCCAGTGTATCATATTTGGATACCTTCTTGTAATAAATACAAAGAAATTGTTACACAGAGTCTGATCTGCCTTAGATGTTTTTCTAACTTACAACTTAACCTCAAAGAGAATAGAAAAATACTTAACACACTAATTTCTTGTTAAACAACAGTAATAATCAATTTTAAACTTGCCATTGTCTATCTTCTAACTGTCAATCATCAGTAAGACACCTCCCATTCAAGGCTAAATCCCAGATGATTGGATGATATTGTTATAGCATAGGGCACAAATAATGGTAGTATATAGCAATTGATTTTTGTATTAAGAGATACTAGAACAAAGAAACTCTAAAAATTAATACTTATAATCACAGTATTAACATGTGGTATTGAAGAAATAATTTTCTTTTAAAAAATGACACTTTCAAGATATAAATTATAGGCTGGTGCAACTTTTTCAATTAATATAGATGTGTTTTTTTATAAAATTCTTGTTAGACATGCTACTTACAATCAAAAAAATCAATGCATCTGCTCTGTTTGTATTCAGCCAGAATAACAATGTATTGATCAAGTAAATTCCAAAGGAATTGCTAAAGTATAAAAGCATTAATTGAAGAAGAATTAAAATTAAAAAGTTATCACTGATTTTTTTTACCACTTAACATTACAAATAAAATACAGCTGGTATATTATGTAGTAAGTTTTTTTCATTAATCTTTCATATTATTGTAGCAGCTTTTTATTCAAACAAATAGTATTATATGCAATAGCCTACAAGTAGTATGGACTTTAGTTACTACTCTTTGTGAACAATGCTTGGATTTTTTATGGTCAAATTTCCTGAATTATATGATAGCATCTTGTGTGTGTATATATATATATATATATATATATATATAAATAAATGGGTCAAAATAATATATTTTATCTATCATTTAATATTATATATATATATATATATATATATATATATATATATATATATATTTGACAATATGATAAATATTATATATATCATTTAGTGTGTGCATGTGTGTTAGGGAGGGTGAGAGTAAGAGAAGTAAAATTTATCAGCCCAACCCAGTTTCCAAAATCTGATCAATTTTAGAAGGAAATTGCTTTTTGGGTTGGCCGAGAAATATTCTGACTCCTTCATGAGATTACATATTGTGTGTGCATGAGAGAGAGTGGATCAATAAATTCATTGCCTGGTAGTTATTAACAGAAATGCTTTGAAAATTTCCATTATATAATATTCAGTCTATATGATCAATGGAGCAGAGTTGTGTTGAGTTCATTTTAAAAAAAAAGATAATTTTGAAAAATAAATATTTGGTGTGTAAGATAAATCCTTATTAAGTTACTGATTTACTGATGTGTGTACCTATATATATATATATATATATATATATATATATATATATATATATATATATATATATATATATATATGTATATATATATATATATATATATATATATATATATATAAATAACAATAAAACCAGCCTGAAGATAGAGTAAAGTTTAATTGGTCTCCCATAGACAAATTGGTAAGGACTCATTTCAGCTATAGGAGATTTTTCTGATGGAAAAAAAAAAAGATAAAGGTTTGATTCTTGTTGAGAGGCACAATTTTTCATAAGTGAAACTTCTCAGTCTAGGTTGGTTGTTATTAATTTTATGTTTTAAGAAAATAAAAAATATGGACAGCAAGTCAAACATGTGTACCTACTAAAAATAATGTTTATATATATATATATATATATATATATATATATATATATATAATTCCTTTTAATAATATGTGGAAATATCCAGTCTTTACCTGATGAAGGTTGTGAGACCAGAAACCCATGTAGCAAAATTATGGAAAATGAAGCATAACATATATTTTTTAAAAATCCACATTACAACCAAAAAACATTTGCAGTTTTTCTTCTTTTTTAATATATATATATATATATATATATATATATATATATATATATATATATATATATATATATATATATATAGGGGGGGGTGTAATAACCAAAACCAGCCTGAAAATCAAAAATGCAGCAGTGTGTGTGGCATTTTTATCTTTTAAGATAAATGTTCTTAGTATTGCTGTACAGCTTAGGTTTTGATAATTCTTTTTAATTGCCTAAGATTGGTCCCTTTTTTTTGGTAAACATTGTTCCTAGAATGTGTTTAATAGAGAAAGATTGTTCAAGTATGTTCCATACAGAATGTAGGTATAGTCGAACGATGAGAGAAATTTGAAAAGACAATGGTGATATTTATTGTATATTATTAGGCTGTTTGTCAACAAAAAATAAAATGAAGTTGGACTTATTTTGGGAAAGAGGCTTGTTTTACACTTGTGTAGGTATATATATATATATATATATATATATATATATATATATATATATATATATATATGAGAGAGATAACGATATGTAAATATTGAGAGAAAAATGTATGACAAAGTAGAAACAAGTTTTTGTGCAATGCATATCATCCAATGAAGTCATAACATGTCACACAAAATCTTTTTTCCACTTTGTCATACATTTTACCCCAATATATATTAAAGGTACTTATCTAACACCTTCACACAACCAAAAGTTTCATATGTGCTAATATTGGATATGGCAGCACAATCATCAGGTGATCAAAACAGACAGGACTGTACTGTATCAAGCGCTGTTTTATATTGGTAATCTTACCATTGCCATAGTTGTTCTATACACACACACACATATAAATTATATATATATATATATATATATATATATATTTATATTTATATTATTTACCGTTCAGCAGTACCACAGACTGCTTCATTAATCTTTCATCAGTTATTATATTCAGATTGGCACATGAAAGATTAATAAGGTTATTACATTTTTTTAGTGAAATGGAAACAAATGAATAGTGAGCAGCAATTAAATAAAAGTCTTCCTAAAATTAGGCTTTTATTGATTTTTTGCCAATTCATTTAACTTTAGTGTAGAATTGGTTGCCCTTTGGTATTCTTATAAAAGGTATTTAAATAATTACATTTACATTAACTTTAATTCATTTTCAGGTATACCTATTATCTAAAGATATAAATATTTGATGGCAGTTTATTTAAAGGAATATGTATGATTTTAGTAATGCTTGAATATGTAGCCACTGACAATTTTTTGTCATTATCATTGCATAACATACAGATTGACTATTAAAAACAATATTTAGCCTAAAATTTAATATTTTTTCTTTTACCATCAGAAATATTTTGTTTATTAGTGTAGTATATAAAAACTAACCAGTAGGTTGAGGGAATAATGATAAAGTCTGTGGACAGCAATATGAAAAACTAAACTTTGCCTATATATCTCTATATATTAGATCCCTTTAGGATATAATCAGACATGGTTCCTCACAGCCTGGTGTCTGTCTTTAGTTGCACTTGCATATATATATATATATATATATATATATATATATATATATATATGGCTCAAATGAAGTTGGCATTAAAATACAACTGAGATTATGGTTTCAGCCCTGATACACACAAAAGTTTGGTTAAATAGTAACAAAAATTCCTTGTTAATGATTTTTTTTGAAGTTCCTGTTATTTTCTTGGTTTATATAAAAATCAGGAAAATTAAAAAAAAATTATTAACAAGGAACTGCTGCTGAAACTCACTCAATTCAACTCTCTCTCTCTCTATATATATATATATATATATATAGGAATAAAGTGTCACTGTTGACATTGGAGTTTGAATGCAGATCACCAGCGAGCAAACACAGGCGATCACATTTTGAATACATAGATCATGTGATGGTAATGAAAATGTATATATGGGAATTAGCGTGGCGTCTAAGTGATCACTATTTCTATACTATCCTCTATTACTATACAGATCACTATTCTCTATACTTATCACTATTCAGATCAGTATGTGGTGGTTACTTTTTCAGTGAGTATTATCGAGCAAATACTATTAGTCTGAGTCTTATTCAAAGGTGTCTGACACCAATATTGTTCAACAGCATTATTATAGTTGTATCTGCGATTACAAAGTCTCTGCTACATTGAGCATTACAAAAGTGGCAATGAGCATTTCTTGACATCATAAAAGCTTTCTAATGCACAAAACATAAAAAGGTTCACATGTTTTTACTTTTTTTTTTTTTTTACATACATGATGAAAGTATGCTTAGATTTACAAGCATCTCATAGTCATGGTAATATTAGTCATTTCCCTACAAGGAAACATTTGGTATTCATTGATTGAGCAGCCAGTACTGCTTTCAGATGAAATTTATAAAATCTTTCTCTTAAAACAATTTTTCAGGAAAATAGGTTTCTCAGGTCTTGAAGCTGTTATTGCTCTTTCCAGTATTGACAGGGCTTTCTTTCATAATGCTTTATTTGAAGTAGCATATGGGATGACTGAAATATGGATTATCAAAAATGAATAAAAATTTAAAAGAAATAAGTTAAGAAAAATTATACTACATTGTTAAATACACATTCCTAACATTAAAACACTATCATATAACAGGTAATTCTTTCAAAGTAAACAAAATTCTTGATGTATTTGTTTAATAAATTCTGCCCATGACAACAAAAGTTATATAAACAACTAGTTTGTAACAATATATCTAAATCCAATAACAGAAAAGAGGTTATTAACCAAAACAAGCAAGGTAAAAATAAATCTCACAAAAAGAAAGCAAGCAAATATGACTGAAATCAAGGCCACCTGGCATGAATTTAAATCTTCACTTTATACTTACTAAATATATTGTAGTGGAGAATTGTCAGGCTGTGAATAATTTTCACAAAGGAGAAATAATAAATCTGTTGAGAGGATTTACTCACAAATAAAATTAGTAATTACTATTATGCACTAAGCCAATTGCTTGGGAAATGTAGCATAAGAAGATTCTGTTGTGTCAATCTCCTTAGTGGAGAGGGCTTGCCTACATTGAAATTCTAACTGATTAGTGATGGAAAATACTGAAATGTTTTAGCCATGAAGAAAACTCAAGTTTACTTTTTCGAAATCCATTTCTGGCGACATAACTTCATATGGAACTGTGGGAAAATGAAATAACATTAATAAATAAAATAATAATAATAATTATGAATAATAAAATAAGGAAAAGAAATACATTTTACCATGATACTATAGGTAAAGGAACCAGAAAAATGATTACTCCACTTGGTTTTATCAAGCACCATTAGGTGGCACTGTTGAATTCTATAAAATGATAAATATTTCCTGCCTTAATCTCTTTTTCCCTCTTGCTCCAAGATATAGTATTACGTGATGATTACATTCTTGCTGGAGGAATGTTAGTTTCCCTCGTCTACTGATGACTGAACTCACCTTACACTTTTAATGACAGTTTTCAGATATGCCTTGCAGCCCTACTCATGAAGTAAATAGTTTGGTTGTTCCAACTCAGTGCAAAGCTGACTTGAGCTTGACCATTTTAACCATTGTTATCCTTACTTACCCTAACATAATTCTGAACCAAAAAAAGAAAATGGACATAGAGATAAAAAATTGGGTCATAAAAGAAAAAGTATTCCTGAGAGTAATATGATCTAATTTTTGTTAAAATTATCATTAAAAATATCATTCACCATTTCCATTTGGTTTGCACCTTCGTGTGGAGTAATGTTTAGCAAGCTTGTCTCACTAGAACAATTATGACTGGGTAGTGAGTTCAATCCTCACTGGGTGCTCCATACGTTTGGGCTTGTAACATATCTAAGCTATACTTTGAAAATCACCACCATTTCCATTTGGTGCTTCTTAATTTTTGTAGGAGCCAAAATCCAACAGAAGTAGAAATTCAACTAATGTACGATATGAGAAGTGACACTGAAATTCAAAAGGTATGTAGGAAGAACAAAAGATGCTTTGCAGAAATTCAAAATTCATAGAGTGAAAGATGTTAAAAAAAAAAATAAGCAAGGCATTAAAGGATGAAAAATAACATTAAAAATGAAGAAAACAGTGCTGAACTATCTTGTGATGTCTACCAACTCATATGGTAGTAAATGTTGGACAGTTTTGTTACAAATAAAGAAATGACTAAGCAAACAAAATGAAGTTTTACTAAAGAATGATCAGAATATCTTTGATAGAATATGAAGAAGTTTTCTGAAATTAGGAAGTTTTCAGGAGAATAGGATCTACAAAGAAAATGTTGCTAACAATCAGAAAGCGACAGCTAAAAGTTTACACACACATAATGAAGAAAGACAGTTTGGATAATTTAACACTTACATGGCAAATAAAAACAAGAGAAACAGAAGAAAACTGCAAGTAAATTGCTTATCAAGTTTTAGCAATTGAGTAAAGAAAAAATATTGTGAAGACAAAGAGGTATCATACAGAAACAAAGAAAGAGAAGTATACAACAAACTACCTCTGTCATAAGGCAATGGGTTAAAATGTATGTATTGACTGTAGCTTGATCAAAGCCAATCCTTTGTGACAAGTGGAGTATTTCAACTAACATAAATAATAAAATACTGTCTCTAAATAAAGCATTAATATTTCATGAGCTGATGAAAGACAGAAAAAATAAATCACACACTATTTGCCTGAATGACTGCTACATATCCAGATAAAATATCTTGTATCAGGTCACACATGTACACACCTATTGAGTTACTAGAATGGATTAAGTGATAAATCTATTTTGTTTTAAACACTAGGAACATGGTAATACAGTTTAGGAACATGGTAAGTCAATCTGAAATGATGCAGATGTAATAAAATAAAAGCATTTTAAAAGATAACAGACTTATAGATTTTTGTTATCATTAACTGCAAAGCAACATAAATGGAATTAAGGAACAAAGAGCTTATTTTATGGCACTAAAACAGTTATAAAGTAGTTAACTATAAAATGATGCAATGGAAAAATACTTTTTTTTTAGGAAATATTTTATGTTTGTTTTTTGTTTTTTTTATAAATTTAACCCTTTCAATTCAACTTTTGTTCAATTTCTTTGAATTTTTTTTCCTATTAAAGAGTCCACTAGACATCAATAAAGACTACTCATTAGATCCAATATGCTTTTAAGCACAAAGACAAAATTGTTCCAGCAGTATTATTCAAGGAACAACTAAGATTATTTACAGAAATTAACAACTGAAGTATCAAAAAATTAGGAATAGCAGTATATTGGTTATCTCTGAGTCTAAACTGGATGTGTGATGTAATAGGTAAAGAAGTAGTGAAGCTTTGAAAATTTAGTGGTGGCAAACATGAGATGCAAACAAGATTTAAAACTATTTGCCTGCAGAATAATTGCTGGAGCATTATCTTCAAGAAGACAGTGAATATAGCTTTTTCTCAGGTAATGGTATTTAGCATATACCAAGAATATGTGAATTTCAGACAAATGTTAAAAGCATGAGAAAACTTTAGACACCAGCAAGTTGCAAGAATAGAATCACAGGTGAATGACAAGGGCAGTAATTCTTCTACACAGAGAAACATTGTATCAAATTATGTCCTGATTTTACATTGATTGTACTGTTCAATCTATCAACCAATACATTGTATAGTGTACATTACATTCCATAATGTTTTATTTATAATAAATCAACAAGAGTACCATTATTAACATTATGACATTAGCTATTGTACCACACCAAAGCTAGAAAACATCACCTTTAGACTATGAAAGACTGGCACCATATCACCAGATCAAATGAATCATGCCCACAGTTTTTTTTAGAATAAACAGTTGAGTTTGTATATAGAAAATCTGTATGAGTCCAGTCTGTCTACAGAGTGTTATGCAAGCAGGTGGTGGTTTTGTAATGGTATGAAATAAGTTCATTTGGAATTGACAAGGACCCATAATGAAACTGAATTTTGTCTTCACATTTCTAACATAAATCTTGTTACAGACTATTATCTCCCTTTTATGTTGGCCATATTTTCCAGTTTCATTCCAGCAAGTTAACACAGTCCTCCATGTAACACAAAACTGGTTCAAGGAGAAATCAGCTGATTTCTATGGACTCTACTGGTTTCTGCATTTTCTAAATTTAACTCCTATTGAGTACATTTTGGATGTATTATTGACCTCACTAAATTATTTATAGCCACTATGGGCAGATCTAGAGTATGCTTGAAGAGATACACCTATGCAATGACCCCAGCACCTCATATTCCATGCCAGGTCATGTAGTTACTATTATAGAGGAAAAAGGGAAGAACTATGTTATTTGGTAGATTTTTTCTGACACTGTAGCAGACTTGTCAGCTTGACAAATAGCAAGAGAGACCCTGATAGAAGTGGGCTCCCTATATCAAATAAAAATGCAATAAATAAACAAACACAGGCAACTGTTTTAGTAATAAAAAGAAGTAAGAAATTTATAAAGTCATCTGAACATTATCAGTTATTCAAGTCCAATGTGAGAGAATATTTTCAAAAGCTAAAGATCATAAAGACAAGGTTAAGAAAGAGAATTTGGGTTCATACATGTTGCTATCCATTGAAAAGGAATTATTTCAAGAATTGAATTCAGAAGTAATTATTGGCAGATTTGAACAATCACTGAGTGAATACAAATGATTGCTCTCAACATTGTGGACTGCCTGCAATGATCTATTGTGCATTTGAACAATCTGTTAATATGTAAATTCTACAGATAACTATTTAAAAAAATATAAACCATTTACTTAAAATTTTTTAAAAATAAATAAAAGATTCAATTATAAGATACTGCATTTAGATTTGGTATCTACTGCCAATAATATGCCCAGTACATATATACTGTAATTATTAAGAAATAAACATTTTTTTCCACAAAAATTTTACTTGTACCCTTTTTTTTCAATATGTATTATTATTAATTTTATTTATTCATTAAGAAAATTAAATGATAGCATTGTAGTTGTGGGTGGGCTGCCTTTGACTCTTGGCAACCAATATTTTTGATCCAGTCTGCCACTGCACTTTAGTTTATATGTATATAAAAAAAGAGGTTTTTCCCTTGACACCGATATTATTTTAGCTAACTTCAATCTTGGCAATTTTTATTGTTTTAAAAAATGAGGATTAGAATTTTAATAAAACCGAAATGTATGAAAGTGAATTTATTCATTTTTTTTGTTCTTTTGTGAATCAAGGGAAAAAACTGTCCTTTTGACTTTTTTTTTTTTTTGCGAGCATGAAGTTCAAAAACTACCACTTGTTCTTTATAGAATTTGTCATTTTTTTTTTGCTTCTCATGAAAATATAAACATATGAATGCAAATAGTTATGGCTTGACTCATTCTTTTCTATTTTTCTTCTTTAAGTCTTTGCTTGTTGATCACTCTTTTCATTCAATATAAATTGTTTGTATCAAGAAAAACTAAGTATACAAATATATATATATATATATATATATATATCAGTAGATAAAATGTATTCTATTTTTAAGGAATATACAGAGTGCCCATAAATGATCTGTACAATTTCCTCAGTTTATTGTATCCATTAGAGTTAAGATTCAAAAGTACACTTCTTTGCATGTTAAACAAATATTATTAAAGTTTTAATTTGTATATCGTTCTTAATTCATTTTCATTTGTCTTTTCAGGTAGATGTTAAATGTGTTTATTTTTTATCCCTGATTTTTAATGAAAATGACAACACCACAAAGAAAGCACAATGTCTATCCTGGTTCACAAAGACCAAATTGGACACTCAGGTTTAGTGGAATTATAGTACAAAGTATGAAAAAGAACCAACAAGTCATGTTAGTATCTATGCTGGGTACAAGTTGTTTACGGAAACAGAGTGTCTTGCAGAAAGCAGAAATTGAGCATTGTTTTAGATGTACTGCACACAACCAATAGAGCACATCTTTATTTACCTACTTATGTTTTTCAATAAACCCTGTAGAGTTATCATCATTTTTTTCATGATTTTTAAAAATTGTACTGATAATTTAAGGACATCTTGTATTTAGGAATAACAGTTCAAAATATATAAAAAAAAAAAGATACATAATTAGAGAAGTATAAAAAGTGTTTGACCTGCGATTAAAGAGAAATGAGTATTGAATAATGCTGCTGGAGCATTTGGTGATGTTAATTGCCTATTCCTGTAGAAAGCTGTGCGATGAGAATTTTAACCAAATAGAAAGGAAAGTTTATAAATATGAAGATATCAAGACAAGGACAACTTATTGTTTATAAAACACAATAAAATTGCTTTGTTTACATTGGATAAAAATAAATATTTGTTGAGCTATTTTATTTCAAAACTGTTCTATGCAGCTATTCATGTTCATATTCTAAACAATTGTGGAATTAAAAAATTCTAATTCTAAAACTAAAAATATTTTTTGTTTATAATATAAACAATTTTTTTCCATATGAGGAAAGTAATGAATTTCTGTTCAAAATGGAGAAAGAAAGCAATTATTTATTGATCCTGGTTATAATTTATAAAACACCATAAAATCAATATATAGCCCATAATTATATTGATTTTTTTTTTTAAATAGAAAGACAGACTATATTGGACTAAAAAAAACATTACAATCTATAAGACAATTATACAAAAACTAAATATACATCCAGTAAACAATGTCTTTTGAGAACTTGTTAGTGCATATCATGACATGTTCATTCAAATCTCTAGAACTCTGAAAACATTTGATTTTTGAAAGGTTAAATGAAATATTATGCTTGAGTTGGAGATACAAAATTATAGCTGAACTCTTTCAGATTTCATAATAGAAGAAATCCTTCAAGAAATAATTATTAAAATAAACTTATCAAATGAGATGACCACACTTAGATGAGTTATGTGAGAAAAGTAATAAAACATGAGAGGGAAGAGGTTTTCTTGTATTTTTAATTATTATTCCTCTACACATTTGTTTATATTAACAGGGATTTCTCATTTCTGAAGGTTCTATGCTCAAATTCTCCAGTCACTAGTGTCTTTGTCTAAAAATAAATACATCTAAATTCACTTTCATCCCTGCTGAGTGCCAATGGCCTAAGGTTAAGATCTCTGACTGATACCAAATCAGTCAGATTTCGATCCCAGCTTGAGGCAATTGGATGTCTAGCCACACTGATGAGCTGTGAAACAGCAAAACAGTCTGTCTGTGAATGGTAGTATTATAAAGAAAAAAAATTGACAGAGACCTTAAAAAAAACTGACAAGGTCTGTGTTTGAATAAACAGACAGACCTTGTTGGTTCTTTTTAATCAAACTTGTTTGAATTAGATATATATATATATATATATATATATATATATATATATATATATATATATAAATGAAATGACCTGAAGATTGTGTTCAAGCATGAAAAACTGGCTGCCTTGTGTTGACTTTTTATATTTTATATTTACATACACTTTATCTCTGACATTGAGCACTTTTGCCCATAAATATAGCATATCTTAAAGCTATATTTTTATCATGTACATCAGTGCTTATATATAAGGTGGCATTGTGAATAAACATATGCATTGTTCTGGGTGTATGTACAGGTATAGATGTATACCACACCATTGCAAGTTTGAGCATGCAAATAAGAATCTCTCTCAGACACAATATATATATATATATATATATATATATATATATACACACACACACACACACAATTGTTATTGTATGAATAATGCAATCATTTATAATAGTGAATGTTTACAATTGCAAATTTTATCTATTTCTTAGTATATGAAGATTTTTGTGCAGCAATACTTTTTTTCTATCATAGCTATCTATGTAGCATTTTATTCTATGAATATATTCTTGCAAAAAAAAAGAAAAGAAACTGTGATCTCGCAAAATGAAAATATCAATGTATGAAATAAGAGATGGTAATTTGTTTTAAAAGATATTTTAAATCTTCAAATATTATGGACTTTTCTAGTAGTTAAGAATAGATGGTGGTTTTAAATTTATTATTAATAAATATTTTTAACATCTGAGCAAGATTAATTCTTTGGTTTAAAAGACAATGCAATAATTGAAACCTTGGCAACAGAGATAAAAACTAGAAGATACAATCCCCATAATAGATATATTTAATTTTTTCTTTTGGAATGCCAAATGTATTTTTAATCGGGGAGATAAAGTTAAAAAAAAAAGAACGTAACAAATCATTTTTTTCCTAATTTAAATATAAGCTTAAAGGCAATGTAATATTTGGCTTCACAGATGCAGAATAAATTTTCATGGTTGAAGAAAAAAATGGTGTTTTTTTCTCACTTTGTTCTTTGACTTTGAGCTATTTTGAATATTGTGATAAAATATTAATGCAGACATACACATAAAAGATATCAAAATAGCAATTATTCTATATTATAATGAATCAAATCTTGATTTTTTTTTATGTCTGTTACTTTAAAACAGCACAATACTATTAATATATTCTAACTTGTTGAATGAAGCAATTTCCTGTTCAGTTGGGCAATAAGCTTCTGAGCAGATTTCATTAAAATGTCTTCCAAGGATAAAGAAACCAATTTCAAACCTTGTTAGGAAGTTTCTCTTTATTTCTGATGAATTTTGTTTGTGATTATAGAACATAAAATGAACTGAATTATAAATTTGATGAGAAAAAATAATCAGAAAGTTAATAAGGATAATTTATTTTTTTAAATATCAGACAACTCAAGAATATTAAATGGCTTGTTAATTTTAATGTTTTCAAATATTAAATGGCTTAGCATTAAAGAATATTTTTACATGGACATAAAGTTGAATGATTATATTGAAATAAGTGTTAGAGTTGCTGCTAGAAAAGTCAGTTCACTTTTTCATGCTAGGTAATCTTTTTACCAGAATCTTTCATGCACCATTATAAGTCTATCATTCATCTATACATTGAATATTTCTGCCATATCTTGTGTGGTGCTTCTGCTGCATATCTAGATTCTTGAAAAAAATCTAAAGAAGAATCTGCAATGTTAACAATCCTAAACTTACATCTCAGCTTCAGTGACTTTCCCATTGCTGCAGTGTGGCTTCACTGCCTTTTTTATAAATATTTTCATGGTGGGAATTGTTCTGATCAGCTTTCCTATTTAGTACCTAGACTTCACAAATTTAAGCACAATACTAGATTGGTAACTAGGTTACATCATTTTACTATTGAAATTGTCAGATATAACCAGAAGTTCTATGCTAGTAGTTTCTTCTCTCACACTTCTCACATGGGGAACTTTCATTCAGGTTGTTACTTTCTTGTCAACTATGATCTTCCAAAATTAAATGTGATATCAATCTTCATCTTCTGCCTCCTTGAATTCTGGTCTTTTATTTTCCTCTCTCTCTCCTCAATAATGTTTTCTCAGTTTCTTTCACTTCCAGTAAACCCTTGCATGGAGTGAAATGATTAAAAAAAGTTATTATGACTAGGTGAAAATAAGCAACAAAAATAAGATGAAAGGAAAACTAGTCAAAAATTGCTAATAATTGAAAATTGCTTCATTGAAATAATTCAGAGAAATTAAAACTCTTACAAAACTGCTTCAGCAAAACCTTCTGTGCAGGACCTTTTGGTTTCTATTCAATATAAAAATCTAAGACAAAAACTTAGAATATGAAATCATTTTTCATTTCAGTACATGAATATTTTTTAAGAAAAATCTTGTAAAACAATTTTTGCAAAAACATTAAGAGCAAAACATTAGAAAGAGATTATTGCATCATGTTCCACCAAATACTATTAGAGTGCAACCTCATTCAAACCATTGTAGATAAAGTTCTTTGCTATTGATTTGTTAAAAAAAATATAAAAAGTCCATTAATATTTTTTCTTCACCACTTTAATTATACAATGGATTGTAGAATAATCAATCTTGCTCAATAAATGAATGAAAATCAATGTGTTGAGATGCTCACTGGCTCTAAATTGTTTGGGCATATCAAGAGTATGTTCATTATTTAAAGGTCTTTTACTCCAATGCTTACATTCTATACACAAGTATAGATGATCTATGACTCCATTATTATTGTTATTATTATCCTTTGCTTAGCTGCTTTCAAATCTTAACTAGAGATGTTAAGAAACAGCAAATTCTAACAGGTGAGTTTTTATGAGAAAGAAAAAAATATGCCATTTACATTATTCGGACTATTGTCCTCATCTTTGTCACCATGTTTATCACAACATTTTGGCTGTTGTATGCTCATGCCTTCTTCAGGTGGTTGGAATGTTGAACTGAACCCTTTATTTCGCTCACTGGGGTAGACTGTCCTAGTTCCACGTGCCATGTCTAATGGATGTCGTGAGTGAAATAAAGGGTTCAATTTGACATTCCAACCACCTGAAGAAGGCATGAGCATACAACAGCCGAAATGTTGTGATAATCATGGCAACAAAAATGAGGACAATAGACTGAATAATGTAAATAGTGTACATAATACCTCATCTCAGAAATATA